>KI915056.1:0-41324 GCA_000473445.2 Anopheles farauti | reverse complement strand
CGGTGAAGAAAGATTTGTACAAGATTTACCTTTTCTGCGGTATGTCCATTTCCATTCCGTGTACCGGTAGAGCAAACGTTGACGAGCGGCGTGCGTGAGTTTCGGTACGAGCACGTTTCAATATGCAAAACGTCGCATCGGCATCGCTGTGGCTGCGTTACTTCCAGCCGAGCTGGACCAGGGCTGCCTGGATGGCTTCATCCGATCATCGGATAACGTTTATTTTTATTGCTTGTTTCTTTTTTTTTATATATGCCAGTAGATTTTACCTGGAAAAAAACGTTTACGAGCTTTTCTGCAAGTTCCGTCAGGTGGGTCCTGGTGGTGCGATCGGGCGGGAAGATATTCAATAAACGAGAATTCTTCTACCTACTTTATCGCCCTGGTACTGAAATGTCCGGAAGAGACCGGTGCCTGTTGCGCGCTCGAGAAATTGTTTGCGGGTTTTGAAACACTTTTTTCTCAACCGACTATGAATGGTTTTATACAAAAATATATGGAAATCAAGATCTCAATCCATCTCATCCAGCAGATAGATCGGATCTAAATTGCTAAATTGCGATACACTCACTGTTTCACAAGCGCGCCTACAACAAGCCTAAAACTATGTCAATTAAACCCGGAAATATCGTCCAACTGAAGCTGGAAGTTTGGTTCGGAATGTTTCGTGTTCGGCTGGCGGGATGGGCGTGTTGAGTTACGCTCGCATTACAGCCGCCGGTGTCGGGTTTGGGCGGTGAAAACTAATTAATGCCTAATCCAGAAATATTTGAGCAATTCATCAGCCAGCTGCGGCCTTTCGCACTTGACCGCACTCGCACTCGCAGTGATGAGATTGTGATCCGGACGAGCGGAGCACAGACATTCGGAGAAAAGGTTCCACTCCACGCAAAGTACCACCGTGCTCCGTGCTGGTGAGCTGATCTGCCTGTCAAGATATGTCGGTGAGCCGCTGCGGCACTGCGAGGCCGTTTCCTCCACCGTTGATTTATATTTATCTCTCCCGGCAACCGAAACCGAACCCGTTTGACAAACTGATTCCAATCTTCCTCCCATGATGACACCTACCTATCGCAGGCACGGCGGAGGCGGGCGAGATGTAATTCAACTCGTTAAACAAATCACTCTTCTACCGCACCTGACAGCTGAGACTACGCGGTGACGCTTTTTATACGGCCGCCACTGTCTCCGGTTCCGACTGAAGTGCACTGTCGAAAGAAAGCAAGAAAAACAGCCTCCCCTTCGAATAATCTCATACAAAAATTCGAACTTCCAACGCCTCGAAGATAACCGAACCGCCCGCTTCGGTTCGGTAACGGTTAAGTGATTGTCCTGGTCTACCTTTGTTGTACTCGGTTGCCCAGGACCATCAATCAGACGGCGTTTCCACCGGTCGGAGGAGCCTTAATTATAGGATTGATTGATTAGCCAACACCACGAGCACGTGGCAAGGCTGATGCACCCGGGCGCATCCGAAGTCCTCCTGTGACGGACTAATTAACGGACGCCCGTCTTTGGAAAGTTTAAAAGAGCTGCTCGTACTTCGTCTTTTGCTTGGCGCGAAATTAGCAGCACGATTTGGGACGATTTACCTCCCTATTACTTGGCTAGCGGTGCTTGCTTAGGATCTATTTTACGCTTCAAAACGCCAGTAACTAGGGTTAAGTAACACTCTCGAGCAGCTCCTGTCGGTGTGCAAGCTTTGAGGCTTCTCCACTCAGAGGCTACGTGTACATACGAAAGCCAATTTACCGGAGCTGCATTCGGGCCTCGCATCGAAGCCAATTAGCTCGTTTCTTTCCTACCGTCTTTGTAGCATCCTCTCAGGTTGGTTCCTCTCCAAAAGCAACTCCACACCCGACGCAAAACGATACCTCGGTTGAGCACGCGTCATCATCGCCACACATCTTTTCCACAACCGTAGCCGGCTGTCGGGAACTGTTACGCCATGACAACCCGAACTCACTTCTTGGAATGGAACTGCAGACCTGCATTCGGCAAGAACGTGGCGGTGATATATTGCTAGATTATTATCATGCACCAAAAGCATGGCTGCTCGTCTCGACGCTCCACGGCTGGAAGTGGCGTCTCCTCGAACGCCACAACCATCCACAACAACGATGACGAAGCGGAGCATAAATCACGTCGATGAGAAGAGCTACCTCGCACTGGCTTAAAAGGGGTGGGTTTTTGCCGGAAGCTGCCTTCGCTGTGGTGCCTGGCTGGATTAGCGCCATGCAGAAATTATTTACTTGCCCCGGTGGTTTTGCTATTGCCGTCCCTTGCTACAATCTGTCCTTGTTACTGGCAACTAGTGTGAAGGTCATGTATTATACAGCAACCCGTAATGGATTGTGAGAAGTCACGTTGAAGGATGATTTACCAGTGTAAGAATTTGCCGGAATGAGTGCCTTTCAAATATTTATTTATTCTTTACTCTTCAAGTGATGTTTGAGCTTATGCTGTAATGTTGAATATAAAAGGAGTTTTTGGATGTTTTTCTTGTATCTACCAATTTCACATCAATTACCCATATTTATTTTACGTTTATTCTTTTATTTTAAAAAGGTCAATTTGATGGTAATAAAATGATTAATTTATTTTGATTATAAAATTATTCATTGCATACCTTCAGGCGCATAGCCACGCAACATATCGCAAAGCGAGTCCACCATATCGTGGATATGCAGTGCATGACCTCACTTAAAGCAAACCGGATTATCACAGCTCCTCTCTACCCTCCTTTCAGACTTTTCCTCGTCCCGTTGCGCAAAAAAACAGAGCAATCGCACTTAAAAAGTGTGGCGATGGCCAAAACAAAAACAAGACAAATTACAGATTACGAGTGACGACTCGTCAAGTTTGCGGTTGGCTATAATTTTTGTTCCACTGCTCCCTTTTGTTTTCGCTTATGCTCTCCTGCGCCCCGAGCATTGTGTCCTATGCACCGTGCTCCGCACAATCTCAACATTGTGTCGCACCGCTCCGCCGCCGCTGCAACAACAACAACAACAACAACAGCAGCAGCGGCAACAACAACACTAACTTTGCCTTCAACAAAGTGCCACCGCAAGGCATCGGCAAAACTTGGTGCCGTAAATGGTGCTGTTAAATGAATGTGGCGCAGTGGTGACGTGACGTGAAGTTTGATCATTTAGGGAAAAAGCAACACTCCAACAACGGAACAAAAAAGAAGCAACGTGAAACAAAAAAAAACAATCGAGAAATGAACAGCTCACAAACACAATACGTAAAAAAAACGACAACAGACGGAACTGTACAAAACGGACGCTAAGGGCTATTAGGGGAGCAATTATTCTTAATATCGTTGCCTCTCGCAATTTGTTTGCCGGGTTCGCACCAGCGCCCTTTACCGCGGCGTTGGTTTTATTCTATTCGCGGGAAAAGATTTAAGTGTTTCGATAGTGTAATAAAACAGACAGCGGCAACAAAAACCGCGTTGATGTTTCGATATGAAGGATCTCGGTTGAAACCGAGCGCAAATAATCAAGGAATGCCGCCATTGTTATTGAGCAAAGGCAGCGCTCTAAGAGCTCGAGCTTCGTTTAGATTTAGAAACTAACGAAGCCCGATTTATCCCATTCAAGTGTGTTCGATTTGCCTTCCTGAAAAATTCTTTGAAAAAATCGTCTTGAGTTTTATTCAAACTAGGATTTCTAGCTTTAGATATTGACTATCTTTTCGCTCTGTTTTTTTAGTTTAAGATACCGGTAGTGCATGAGTGAGAAAAAAAACTTCCAGCTATAAGTGAGAAAGTGAAACGGAAATCATCGTGATAGCAATAAGCTTTCACCAATCAACGACGCACACTACTGCACGTTGCGTATAAGAATAGTGAGCTATAAGTTTTTACCACACCTTTTCTGTCAGACATGAATGTGTGTGAAGATTTGTTCTTACAATCTGAACTGTCAGCTGAAATAGATGAACAGTATTTACATTATTTTTAATTTTTCAAGACAACTAAAAATAAATAAATAAGTTGCAACTTTTAATTCTCTATTTCACTATAAGAACTTAAATTGCTAGTCAAAATCTAATGTACAATTCTTTTCCTACAAATGAAACACGTTCTATGCTGTTGCTTTATATTTTTTCACTATCAATTTGTTACCTACGCTAAACGAAAATGGCACCAAGCTTGTGTGACGTGCACGATAACATTATACAACCTATGTGTCGAAGAAACCACGGGACAGAGGTTTGAGACACGTACCTAAAACAAAACTCGCGAATCTCGCTTCCCCCCCCCCCCCTCACTCGCTCCCCAACCACAACTTCTCCTTACTTCCTCCGAGTTCTCGTTTTTTTGGTTTTACCGCAACCGTTCGGAATACACACGACTCGTAACCGAAAAAAGCCCCAGCGGCTACCGCATATGCACCCACATGCAGGAAATGGAAGAAAAACAGCCCCGTAATTAGGTTGGACGGGGTCGCACGACCGAGTTTTCCTCGGCGCGGTACGAGCCTTCCTCCCAGACCTCGTCTGCGAATTCCGCGTTTGCCAAAACAGTACCCGCACACATATTTATTTCCGCTTTTAATTATGAGTGAGACGGACGAAACGGGTGAGTGAGTGGAATGCAAACGGGCGATACGTGGCCACGTGCAGGTAAGCTCCTGCCGGAAATTGGAGCATATCAAACCAACCGAAAAATGTCTTCCCGTAGGTGGCTCGTGGAAAGTAAGAAAACAAAAATACATTCATAGGCATATTTGTTTTGCTTTCCATGGAAGAACACTAAAGCAAACAACAAATCACGAATGAATCGTTGCATGCGCGACGGTTCGGTTCAACTGCCGGAACGGCGACGTATTTGTGAGAATATTCGCCCACATGCACACTTCCAATAACAAAAAAGCTGGACTGTCATAACAAATACCGAACCAAACCTGTGGCGCAGGGTTTCATTTTAATCTTACCACACGATTTCTTCAGCCGCTACGAGCTACAAGCATCGATGTATTGTTTCGCGTGAAACTTTCCCGACAAAAGACGTCACCTCGAAAAACAACGACGATAAGGACGTTTCGAAGACAATGAAGACAGCGATTGTCACTGGCCCCAGAAGAGAGTCCACCGGAACAAAATCGCCCCGCAATGCCTTGCAAGAGAAGAGACCGTATAATAAAGCTGACTTCGATTCCCATCGTATCAGAGATCGCAGCGGAATTCAGCCCTGCCCACAGTGGAGATGATGTGGGACAACATTTAGGATTTGCTTTATATTTGTATTTTTCAAGAGGAGAATTAATACAATGTGAAAAATATAGTTTTTAATTTACAACGTTTTTCGAGTACGTAACTATTTCTTGATAAAGCAAAAGAAACTTCATGCTATACAACGGATTTAAGTCGAATTCGGTTGATGGATTTTGTTTTCGTGGAGAAACATCTTCCTGTATTTTATTTATTCTGTTTATCCTGTACTTGCTCAAATAAGCAAGTAAATATTGGGAAAAGGTAGATATTTTGTTGCTCCCTTCGCTCCTTCTGTCTTTGCGTTACACTAAACGCAAGAAAATTAAAAAATTGTTTTCAAAATAGAGCAGGACAAAAAATTGAATACCATCTAACATCATTTAACACTTGTTTGATTATAAATTTGAAAGAATTAAAACATTGTAATATCAAGAGCTATGCTTAATTAATAATTACACAAATAATAATCTCTTATTAATGATCTCTTAATGAATAATGATCTCTTAGTGGAAGTGGAAAAATGTTGGTTAAACAAAGGTAAATTGAGGTTAGATTCTTAGTAATTTCATAAAAATCATATTCATTTTGTTTGTAAAAATTTAAAAAAATCTAGTTTTATCTTAATTTATTTTTTTATGTCCTTGGCGGATCCCGACGTGCAATGACACAGTCCCACCACAGAAATAGATGATCCACATTTGTTGGTGTGTATGTGCGAGGGCGTGGGTGATGAAAATTTATTTATAGACCACACATAACTGTCACAACCACCACCAACGTACGGAGCGGGGAGAGGGGAGTTAAAGAGCAAAATAGTTCACCACCGGTTTCATTCGCTCTTTCACACACAATAGAGGAGCGTTTTGCAGGGTTTTTGGGGTGCCAAAGTTATGAACAGTTGTGCAGGCGCAAAGCAACGCATTGTTTCAAAAAAGGATCGGTGCACGTCTTGTGGAATCACCGACGCATCCGGAAACGTCGCAGCCTTCGGCTTCGTTTTCTCGATCCTCTGTATCTCCCGGAATCACATTATTTTCGACCATTTTTGGCCGGGTGAAACGGACCCCGACCCGGGGACGGGAATGGTTAATTCCTGCCGAGCAAACACGATGCAGGATAATTCCGGTAGTCCCACGGAGTCCGGCGGGATGCACAAGGCTCAATTTCGGGCTTCGGTGGAAAACAAAACAGAGTGCGAAAAGAGCAACGCTCCAACGAAAAACAAAAAAAACACATTCACACACACTCCGGCCCAACAACAAACTCACCGTACGCTCCGAACAGGCTCGATGGCAATCTGCGCCATAAAATGTCACCCAATGACCACCGAGGGAGTGCTACGTTTTGGCCGTGTCGCAACGTGCCCGTGTCCCAACGCGCGTTCCGGATGGCTATTTTATTCTGCCTCCCTACGAAACGGTCCTCCCGGGACCCTGGCGGGCAGGGCAAATAAACTTACCGGGGGAAAATATAATTCAAAAACCCATACACGCCGCGTATGAAGATGCATTCATCATTCTGTATGTGTGAGTGTGAGCTAGTTTATTTTTTGTTTGCTTTTGTGTGTGCGCCATCCTATCATGTACAGCAACATATGCTTCACATGAACCTTTTATCGATGATCACTTCGAAGGGTGTACGATTGCACCGACGATTGCGTTGATGGAATGTAACGTAATTGCCGTTGAAATTGCGAGATTGAAGTAGAACGATAAATTCACCTCGGCGGCGTGAGAGGTCATAAGCTTTAAATATATCTCGATTTTGCACGAAATAGTTTACGAATTTTTAAAATATTCTTTAATCTGTGTTTAAGCAATACATTGTGGCAAAAGATCGTCAAACTCATTACGATAACAGTTAACTTCCATCAACATATTTTCATGTCTTATTTTATTTTTCTGTTTCACTTCTTCTTTCTATTTCGTTTTTATTCGCCAGTTTTTTTCGATATGCAAACACTGATTTCGATATGCAAACACTGAATAACTAAATATGCATTCGTGAACCGTCCAAAACCATTGGATATCTCCTATTTGTGTTTTATTAGGGAATTGAGCACTCGTTATTTGAACTTGGAATTAGTAGCTCTGCACTCAACAAATAAACAAACACTCATCCATGCCTGATTTAAGCAATAACGAAGGTCTTTTTAATATTGAGGCCAAATTATTTGATTTTTTTATTTAAATTGTTAACTCAGCGTAAACAAATCAGTAGATGTAAATATTGTGTGACCGGATTGTCAAAACTATTCCCACAGTCAAGTTCCTATGTGTATTGATGTAGCTGCAGGTCGTCGAGAAGGAAACAACGGTAAATAATTACCGTTCTCTTTTCTCGTTTTATTCGCATACGCTACAGCTGTAATGCGTCGTTGTATTGGTGAACAAGTTACTAGGAATTTATATTGTATTGATATCTGACACCTTTCACTTCCTCTTTGATATCTGGAAGGTGTTCTTTCACACTGAGTTTTCTATTAGTAAAAGTATTGGTGTAGCTCTCCAGCTCTCCTGAATTTTGGTGTATTTATTTTATCAATGGCATTGAGTTTGATTTGATAGAAGTTTATATCTTTACAGCTGTCAAATTTATAGATTGCCAATCGAATCGCATATTTTGTAGTATATGTGTAGGATGTTTCATATAGATAAAATTCTCACTTCAAAATGTTTGAAATACAGAATCTGGATGTTTTTGAATAAAAGAGTGATAAAAAGAGAAGGATATGGAGATAGAGTACACTGAACTTAGAAGATTCTATCGCAAAATAAATGTTGTAAGAAAGAGATACATGATATAATCGCTCACAACAAATGATACGTTTTGCCCAAAGAAGAACCATGACAAATCTATATTACAAACCGTGCACAAAACAGTTCAGTTAAAAAAACATGTAAAACTTGTGAAAATAATAAGTAAAAATGTGATGTTTAGTGCTTAAAAATCTCTATGTCTGAAGCTTGGAGCATAAAGCAATTATTCGTGTACAATCTGTATCAAAAAGGTAAGCTTTTATTAATATTTTTAGAGAAAAGCCAATACGCGGAATATAAGTAAAATCATTCGCTTTTTAATAATACCAGTAGCCAATATTTGTTGATGAAAAAATCCAAACAGAAAAATGGTACAAAATATGAAAACAAATAAAAGAATAATAAGCTCCTAAATGAATATTTCAATACACTTTCTCCATGCCGTTCCTAATCCATTTGCTGCTCCAGTTTTTCCATGTTCTTTTGTGATGGACAATATGGATTACTCCATAAAATACAACACAAACGTGAAACGTCACACAGGGTACACATATACATACATATTTTTAACCAAAGCTTTAAAATTCCATTGCCCGCAGGCACGACGATGCAAAAAACAAACAAACAAACCCAAACCCACACTCCACGTGCCGGGGTGCCATCTGTCTGTCCACCGTGGGCAACATAAAAGAGATAAAAGAGCATATAAAAACGGCGGGGGCAACGGGTGGTGGGCAATAAAGTGATAATGTAATGGAGGCCTCACGCCACGGTTCGGCGGCGTTTTGCTTTTCAATTTTCGATTTTCTACTTCAAACCCATCATCATGATCATTAACCGGGTGCTGTATGTGTGATAGGGAGCTTTTTTTACCTCGTTTCTTTCAGCGAGGACATCCCAGCTTGGCGTTATTATTGCCAGCTCCTGTCTTTGGTGTGCGGGATTTTTTTTCACTCTGCTTTTCTCTCTCTCTCCCTGTTACATCCCGCTTCTTATTTACTCGCTTCGAGTTCAACTGAATGGCTTGACGTCACTTTCATCTCCAGCGTCCTTTGAAGCCAAAACCTCCACAGTACGTGTGCAATCAATGTGGATGCACTTTTCGTCCTCGTTCTGTGTTGCGTTTTGCCGCCACCACCGGCGCCGTCTAATTTCAATAGAGTCGCCAACCCGCCGGCCTTCCACGACCACCACCGCGCCATGTTCTCCTTTCTAATATTGATTGCAAATGCCAACCTTCAGTACTAGTCTGCCCCGCGTTGAGTGTATTTTTTAGCTTAAAACAGTAAAGTAAGCTGATACGCTGAATGTTCGATTTTCATTTCTCTGAATTTTTCTGTTTTTTTCTCTTTCACCTTCCACCGGCTGGATCGGTTCGGGTTTTTTTAAAGTATACAGAACGGATGGGCAAGGGCAGAAAAAAAAGAATAACACCGAGCCTTTTTCCCAGCATCCGTTCGCGCGTGTTCGGTTGGCACGGTATGTAATTGAGCCCCGATACGACCGTTGTGGTTTGTGCTCATCAATAGTACGAGTTTTGTGTGAGCCAAGCGTTCATAAATCCGGACAAGGGATGATCCGGAGGGATGACGAGGAATGTCGTAGTGGTAAACATCGACTCAAATTACGACTCGGGGAAAAAACATTAAGCAAAGGATATATTAAAAAACAACGTAAAGATGATAAAATAGGATAGAACATATGATGTAGTAGGCGTGCAGAAGTATTGATGGTTTGTTTTCAGGTGTCTTGGCTCTTAAAACCGAACAAACTTCATAATGATTTTCGTATTATAGAATGCTTAACAAACACGATATATGAATATTTATAGCATAGCTTACAAAAATCTTAAATTATCATATTTTTAAAGTTGTTTTTGTAAATATCAATAAACACGTGTCTGGTGCGGAGTTACTCCTCCGAACGATAATAATTCTATAGACATTCAAAACATCATAATGGAACCGGGTTTACCGATTCCATACCGAAAACTAGGATTAACTAGGAAGGGATTATTAACTATCATAGTGAGTACAAAAGTTCTGCAGAGCTTTGATCTTTCGATAAAGTGGTTGATATGACATTAAAGAACATTCTAAAGTTTACATACGCAAACGCTCAGGACCTTTAATAGCAATGTCCAATCGTTTAGACTCTTCGGGTGGGTCAAAACTATTTACACTTTAATTAGAAATTAAACTACGTATGCTTTTGAAACATAAAATCAAACCATACATTATGATCTTACCATGAAGCGTATGACTTTAGCAAGGGTTGTATAGGTCTTCTTAAATTATTAGATGAAGATCCAACTTCCAACTTCCGATTATGATCTACTGCCTCATGTGACTCTCCGTAAGAGGACTAGCTATAACTACAGTGCTAAGCCGACTGACGTCTCGCTCAAACGCTGGATCCAATCCTCACTCCATTTCTTTGATTTGTGGCCCATTTGACGTCTCGTGGTGATGAAGGGAGAGCGGCTTTACGAAGAGTTCATCCTCTCAAAAAAAAAGCGACGCACTGGAGTTAATATCTAGGAGTTCGCCACTGGAAGCTTCCAGTTATCCATCGTCCAGCTAAAGCTAACTCGAATCAAGCGCTTAAAGTTTCTCATTTCAATATTGTAATGATGCACCGGTCGGCCGGCCGTACTATGCGTCGTACCGGCTGCTCCAATATAGCCCCACCCAGCAGCAAATAAAACACTACCCGGCCCATCATCAGCGCAACCCGAATCCGAATAACGCGCGCATCGGGATCCAACCAAACCGCGCAATTGTTTGCGTAAGCTTGAGCAAACCGAATCGGCCATTTTCCCAACATTTTCGGTGATCATTTCAGTGCATGCCGCCATGATTCTTCTACGCACACATACATACACATCCAGCAGAAAATGTTGATTACGCGAATGGACATTTTGATTCATCGGGCAAATGTTTGACTTTCATTTGATCCACCCTACCTCCCCTTCCTCTCTCCCTCTCCCTTCTCCCGCGTTGCCGTTGCTGGCTCGTCTGCCGGACCCGTCGCTAACATTGTACCGGAAAATGTTTTCGCTCTATTTACAGAATGGCACCGGACGCTGGCGCTGCGCTTGACAAACATGAACGTCCCGGAGGTGGTCGACTACCGCGATACGGTCACACTGTCCTGCAGCTACGACCTCGGTGCGCACCAATTAAATTCCGTCAAATGGTACAAGGGCAATAAGGAGTTTTACAGGTACGTAAGCGTGCGGTGGGTTGGGCTGGAAGAAGGGTCGGGGAGAGCGTTCAAGGGTTGAGTTGAGTTGAGCAGTAGCAGTAGCAAAAAACAAAAAAAAATGGAACTACTTTTCCCTCCCTCCCCCCCTGCCAGACCCACAATCCTGTCCTTTGTCCCGGGTCAGGGAGCAACATAATAAAATCTCATCGCATCCCGGGGTCTCCGGGTCCCGGTGGACGCGGTTCAATTTGCGGCATCTGCATCGCATGAGCGTGGACCGCATGACCGGATCAGCTCAAAATGAGTTCGTTTCACGGAGCGTGTCAGATTGCAGCCGATGTGTGCGGGATTTAGGCCATGGGCGGCCTGTACCTGTTTGCACACCGTGCAGTTGATGGTTCACCGGTAGCAAAACAACGAGCGAAAAAAAATCGACCTCAACCTCCTCCGGTAGGGAAGTAGCACCGAGCAGCCGAGCCACAAAAAAGGCCTCTAGAAGTGGTCCACCGATGCCGGATTCGGTGTACCGGACCTGACCGGGAGCCTTCCCGCGTAGGCGTGCAGGTGCAACTCATCCTCCGGCGTGCGATGCCGTATCCTCCGTATCCATTACACTTATTACCATCATCGTCGTGCCAACGTCAGCTGGCGATCGGACCGACGTGGAGAAGAAAACGCCGCCACCATAATGAACGGTGATATTGAGAGAGCTGATTGAATCATTCGGCGTCCATCTTCTCCCGGGCGCTTCCTCGCTTGGCAAACACAGCCGTACGGATTGGACTCACTTGTGGACCGAAAACTGGGCCCAACGCTGCACTGTAGCGAGTCTGGTAGTGATGGGAACATTTTTACGGAACGTGTAAATCTCTCTCGGACCTTCGGTTGGATGACTAGCAATTCATCGTTCTTTTTTTTTCTTTTGGTAAATTCTGATTGTTCGTTATCCCATTCGGATATTTATGAAACGCAACCTTCTTTTACGTCTATCTCTATTCTTTTTTTAAATAAAATTAAATTATGCAAAAAATGTGCAAAAAGAAAAAATATAGTTTTTGGTAAAGTTTTGATGCTTTAATTTGATAGCCACAAATTTCCAAGCCTAGAAAAAAATTTATCCTCAAAACAGGCTCTGTCGGTGCTTTGCCATCACTACTACCAAGTCAATTTCCACGAATCGACTTCAGCTGCATATTGGTGCAACGACGGCGTGGTTACTGGGTTGTACTGGAACGTTCACACATAATGAGAATGATGCGATGAAGTTTTAATTCCGTTCCGAGAATGCACACCAAAAGTGTTTGTTGAATCTATCAGCATCCTACCTGACATGGTCGTATCGGTTTTATTTAGAAAAACAGTAAAAACACGTTTATGCCCAATAAAATCATGGATATTTTAGAAGTTTAATGGATGTTATCGTTTTAAACGATACGTTCTGAACGATAGAATACACGATATGAATTGTACACGAATAAAATAAATAGTTTTTCATTACACCTGTACTAAATAGACATGTGTACTGATTCATTAGATTCATTACCAACAGTAATTAAAAATTATGTTGTTATGAAAAAATGGCGTATTCATCGATGTGGATTTCATAGAATAAGTGCAATTTTCCGCTTGCTATATTAGGACTCTATAACAACGGTAGTTATCCTTTTCTTGCATACTTGTTGAATGGTTCCGCAAATCAGATTACTTCGAAACTACGTTAAATAAACTGCATCATTGCTTCAATAAGCCTTTTATAAGCTTTTTGATCAGCTCAAACATGTTTTAATCAATTTGCAAAACATGTTTATTATGTTTGACGGTAAATGTAATCATTTTCTGAAAACTAAAACAATGTTTGTAAAGGGCATAATAAGTCATTGCAATGCACGTGTTAGCGAGGAAATAAAAACATGCTCTATGCTCATGGGTGCTTTATAGAAAAACTACACATGATAGGGGTTCCACACGCTCGAATTGATCGATTTTTTCATTCGTTGTGGTGTATTGATTGAATAAACATACTAGACATAGTTTGTTGTTTTATAGTTTATTGTTCTCAGCATGTTGATTCGTTTCTAAGCAACAATTTTCAAAGACTCACGATGATCTTTCGACCTACTGACCGTAATTGGGATCATTACAGTACAACAAAGATATACTAAAGTGGCTTGGATTGGATTTCCTGATCAAAGAACTGGAAAAATTAGGACCATTTTGAACGAGCTCTTTATAGGAATTGAAAAATCATGAACATGCTGATTTTCAAATGTCATTCAAAACTTTGGTCTAGTTTTTAGGTCAGATTTTAGGTAATTTTAGTGATAGAAATGGGATGAAAACTTAAATAGTTTTTTTGTGTATGTTTTATTTCTAGCATGTTTTTATTTCTGCCAACCAGTTGGCTTGCGAAACGGACGATCGAAAAGAAAGCTAGTGTTTCTCATATCGAATGCACTTTAGCTGGTGTCTCTCCAAACATTCTAAACTCGACGACTGTAACGAGTGTAGCGATTTGAAGCGGCGGAAGTCTTCTAAAGCTTGGTTGATTTATGTTCCCTCTCGTCTGTTCCTTTCGCCGTTGGTTTACCTCGCAGATACGCACCGATGCTGTTCCCGAAGGTGACGACCTACCCGGTGGACGGGATTGTCATCGCGACGGACCGGCCGACGATCTGCAACCAGTACCTCTGCTCGATACGGCTGACCGAGCTGCAGCGTCGTACGAGCGGCGAGTATCGGTGCGAAATATCGGGCGACGCGCCGGAGTTCAAGCTCGCGAACGGGACACGCAACATGACGGTGGAGGTGCTGCCCCAGGACGACCCCTTGATCAGTGGGCTGAGCGCGAGCTACCTACCGAACGAGCATATCGCCGCCAACTGCACGTCCGACCGCTCCAGCCTAGCCACCCGACTGCTGTGGTTCATCAACGGTCGAACGGTAAGGAAGTCCGACGTACCGACAAAGTTGACAATTAAAATCACTCGCTCAAACGTGACGTGGAGTTTTTTTCTTCTTTTGGGTGGGTAAGAGGGTGGGTAGGCGAATGTGGCAAGGATTATTGGGAGGGATAGAGAATCCTATTAAGCAACACACACGTACGTACTGGCCAGTGGCCGCAGCTGGCTTCGTAAATGGTTGATGCGCAACCATTCGCGTGTATCGTGCAGCCCGAAAATGATGCACGACATGTTGGGTTAGTCCCTTAAATCCGCGTTCCGTCGGGCGGTCCTCGATGGGTTTGTGCTTACCAGCGCCGAACCGGTTGGTAAAAGTTTTTGGGCACATTTTTCACTCCAGCCTCTGTTTCGCTGGAGGTTGCGGATGCGAAATAATAGGATGCGAAAATAAAACAGATAAAAAACAAACGCAATTGCAGCTGGAATCCCTGAAACGGGAATAAATCGATCAAATTTGAGATTGAATTCGTTTACGTATTGTAATTTATTTCGTGTCGTGCCCGTTTCGCGCTATCGTTCGCGCTTAGCCCGCTTAGCGCAAAAACGTAACCAACTGTATCTAAATCAGTTTTGGGGACGCCCCTGGCTCTGTCACGCTTTCGGTGCTCTGTACTGCTCGGGTGGTGCGGCAGATGGACTAATTGATTTAAGTTTATTTTGTTTTTTCAAATGAGAGCTCGATATGGTTTGAGGTTTCTCACGAGCGTTGGAATATGACGAATATTTTACTGAAAAAACCAAGGGTTAATTAAAAAAATCGAATTGCATGAAATAAACGTGGTGTATATTGATTCAAAATATTAAAAGCTTCCTGGGCACTGAAGGGTTTAGATTAATATGTTCTTGCAAACACAAGGTTTGCAAAGATTTTTGACAGCTAGCCAAACATTTTGATTTTTCTACGGTTTGAAGTGAATCTTTGCGTATTAATTCCATGTAATCATGTTTCGTTAGCTAAAAACTTCAGTTTAATTAGTTAAACATTGCCTTTTCCACAAACTAATAGTCATAGGTTGAATTGGATGTTTCCTTGAAATGTTGAGTTAAAGGTTTTTGTTTTGATGAATAATGGTGGGAAATAGTGTAACTTAAACAATAAATAAACCGGCTTATTTCACTAAAAAAGTGTGAAATAGAGTTTACAAACAAATGACAATGTAGCAAAATTAGCAACAACCTGGTAAACAGCGTTACAAAGGAGCTGCACAAACCACCGGTTGTTTCTTTACTTGGAACAATAGCGAAACGTTCCGGCGTGGTAGTAGCTGAAGCTGTCCATCCAGTGACCACAAAGCCCAGACGTCGGGCTCTGCTCCTGCCACACCGAACCGGGGGCTACCCGCAGACATATATTGTGGTTGACAGAGTCGAGGGCATTGATTTCAGTCGGTTTCCAATCGACACCAAACCGCAACCCATCGGTAACCGCAGTGTAGTGGCAGCATAATTAGCATAAAAAAGCCCCCGGTCGCCAAGACTAATCCTCGCATCGGGAGAAGCTCGATGCCAGTGGCAGGGCTCGTTCGGCATTCATTTTTCCCCCCTTCTTTCGCCCCGTTTGCCGCGCGCAGGTCCCGATGGAGTACCTTCAGCAGCAGCAGGAGACAACGCTCGAGAGCGACGGGTTCTACCTGCGTTACCGCACGCTGGAGATGCGGGTGCCGGTCGAGAGGCTTGTTCAGCGCGAGCTGGACAATGTGATCCATATCAAGTGCATGGCGTCGGTGGACGCCGTACCGTCGGTAGGCCGGGAGGCGAGGGCGGTGGTCGCCCTGCGCAGCCATCGGTTGTCTTTGTTCGGATTCGGTGGGCATAGCCGGGCGGCCGGCCGAAGTCAGCTCGTACCGGGATTGGCTCTAACTTCCGACCAGGCAGGTGGTAAGTAAGACCCATGACCCATGATGATGGGTATGGTTTATGGTTTATCGAACCGAATATTCAAACTTCATATGGATTTTACAGAAATAATTGTTTTTTTTTGTTAAAACAAAATTATTATTTTTTATTTTTTATCTAAATTTTCCATTTGTTGCAGCAAACCGCATTACTATTTACAACATTGATTTTAAACCAGAAGACTAAGAATCTGAAACTAAAATCGGGAAGGCTTTCAAAAAGAGATTTTAAAATATGTTCGAACCAACTCCACCCATCCACCAAACACACTCATTGGTTGAAAAAGATCAAAGCATGTAGTAAACGTGTGGAGAAGCGAAAATTTAACTAATGCAAATTTTCGAACTAATTTTACTCCGCGTAAATTTTCGTCCCAATATTTCATGTAAATCTTCCGATAAAAATGAAAACAAAGAACCACTTAATTATTTGGTTGGTTTTCAGAATCCGAAACCACCAACCCAAACGAATGGGAGCAGAGTTGTGAAAAAAAAAATTTTCAAAAATTTGGAAGAACTTCAGCTTTGTTTTCACGAAAATATTTTCCCAAAAACAATCAAGTTCGTTGTACATACATTGAGTAATATGTTTGTTAAAAAGCAAAAAAGGAATTGCTTAAAATTTGACATTCCTCCTGCGCGCAAAGTGTTCTTTCCCCTAACATTCTAATTTTTGCAGTATACGAACAGTTCTCGAAACATTCGTTCATAATAATCCCGTAAAAGTTGGCCGGTTTTCTGAAGTGTTTGTCGGCACAATTTACATACGGCAGCTTCTTCACATTGCGCAAATTCTTCCGGGGTTTGCTTGGCTCGAAAAACATCAGCTCGTGCAGCATCAATATTGAATGATTGCAACGGTTTGCAAAGGCACCGTTCCCTGTACCGACGACGCCAGCAAAGCGTCCACCCATTGTTTGTGCTTGTTTTGTTGAAGCTAGCGCAAACTTCTTGCAATTTTCAAGCGCACTGCAAAACACTGCCTTTTGGTTTGAAGAAGAAGAAAAACGAAAGCCCTCAAACCACCTGGACCAACGCGGGCGGTGGTGCCATGTTGGGGCAGGAATTACATCCCAACCCATTATCTCACTTCATGCTGCGGCCCCGTTCTCGATCCGAATCCGATCGCCTTCTTGGACGGTGGTAGCTTTGGGGTTTTACGGTGTAGGTTGCAGGTTTTTTTTTTAATTCTCCCTTCGTTCTCGTTCATCTGCAGCCGATAGATAGCTCCGCCAGCTCGCATTCCAGCAGCAACCAGCAGCCGAGAAAACCGATAGTTTGAACACCGGGCAATGAGTGGTTTTTTTTCTTCTCCCCCAGTTCGAGCTTCTCACTCGGCTGCTTCGGTTCCCCGTACACCGCACCGTCCGGCATCTTGGACTCTTTTGAATTACTTACATGCACCTCTCACCCTCACCCTCATCCGGTCGCTTTTTCTCATTTTATCGTGCCAACTGGGGCAGCTCGAATTTCGCTCGTTGCGTTTGCGTTGCCTTTTGCGGGCTCTTGCGTAATTGATTCAACGTTAGCTTTGCTTCCCCCCTCCCTCTCCCCCTCTCGGTGGGGTGGGAGGGTAAGGGAGCGGGGGAAAAGGGAAGCTTTCCCGCAGTCGATTAGAGCGAGCTGAAATCGAACGCTAGCGCTGAATCCCATCGCTTGGAGAAGTTCGACAAACGCATCCCGTGCTTCGTTCCCAGGAAGCGGAGTCAAGTGCGAGTGCGACCTGCAATCGATAGATTAACTTGGCATCAGTGCTCTGGCTTGCCTGGCAACAAATCTGGCTGCCCCAAACACGGTGTCTGGCTGCAAGCACAAAATGGGGCAGTACTTGTTGGGCTGTTTGATTATTTTTATTCCCTTCGCTACGCTCCCTGGCGGTGGTTTGGTTCGCTTCTTTTAATGGCAAGATCTCGCATCGAACAGGCAGGCTTCATTTGTGATCTAAAACAATGGAAACAATAGAATCCTTCCCTGGGCGCACCGTGCAGCAGGAAGTAAAAGTCAACAACAGCTCGTTTGTGGAAAGGGAAGCGATGCGGAAGACAAAAAGCCAGAAGCTTTCTCGAAACGCTCACCAGCTCGGGTTACCGCCACGTTTCGCTTCTGCCCATGGAAGAAAGCTCCTCACTCACTGTCCATCGAAGCACAAAATAGAAAAACAAAACAAAAAACACCCAGGAAATGATGACGGTGCTGCGAATGGTTTCGATAGTTTCGATTTCCAGCTGCTGCTTTTAACTCCTTCCACCCGGCTGCCACGCGTGCGTGTGCTCAAATTTATACTTACTGCCAGCTGCCGCCAGTTGGCAGCCGGACGAAAACTCCAATCAAACGATCATATTTCCCGGCGTGTAGAGGGGCCGGCTCACCGTAAGGCGATAGCGTTCGCATTAGTTGTCGGATTTTGTGCCCAAGCCGAGCTTTGCGGCAGGTTTTGTCGTGGTGCGGCCGGAAAATACGCTATTCGCACCATGCTGATCAAACGAAGGCTGCGTATATATGTAAAGTTTACAACAAATTCGCCCTAACGATCGATCAATCATGTTTTTTTAGTTTTTTAATGAAAATTTACATTACCTCCGCAAAACTGCGTCAGCTGTATTTTTGATAATGCTAGCGGCGGGAATAAAATTACATACGCGTGTGCTTCCTCTAACATTTTTGGCGCGTTCCCATAGATGTTTGACTCGTTTTCACAAATTACGAAAAACTGTTATGCGTCTGGAAACGATTTTACGAATGAAGCAGCCAACCCTGCTTTCAAACGTCTTTGTTTATTTGGATTGTGATAAGCACGTGCTTATCATAACGTCACATGGGAGAGTGGGTGGGAGAGAACGGTCTCCGTCATCTCTTTCCCCTCTTTTATAAGGCCGTCAAGGCTGTATGGATATCGGTCAGGAATATTTTTCCAAACTCCGTTGGTGAAATGTCAATTGAGCAAAGGTGTGGGAACGAATGACATTTTGTTTACATGCAAGATGAATTATTGTGTAAATTAGGCTTAAGATAGAACAGGTATCAGAATTTTATAGAGTTAGATCTTTACATATAAACAGAACTTCTCGAATTAATCCAACACCTCGAATTGTATCAACCTGATGACAGAATAAACAGTTATGCTGTTATTAGACGAGGAAAAATAATGTCAGATTGTTTTGGATATTTTCTGTCAAACTGGTCTCCGGCGCGGCGTTTGGCATAAAATATCCACCCGCTCGTGTAATAACGATACATTGGGCGGAGCGGTTATTTTGTGTAATAATGCTTTTAATAATGATTGTACAATGCACGGACAAAATTGTAGGTGAATGTAAAACCACAGGAAAACCAAAACAAACCGAAATGTAAACAAACAACCATTTTGACAGAAAATATCCAGTCTGAAAAATTCAGAACTGAGCATGTCGAATTCTGATTTGCGGTGTGGACATTTTCTGTCAAACGCGATTTGGCAGAAAATATCCAAAACCATCTGACACTATTTTTCCTCGTCTAATAACAGCATTACAAACTGAACAGCTCGAACGACGGTTTATCATTTTCGGATTCCCTTTATCACAACCGGTAACTCGTGAAAGTATTTTTCATGACTATTGTTTGTTTTACTTTCTTTTGTATGATATATGGTAGTTAAATAATCATACGTTTATGTCGCGTATATTTATATTTGCGTTTTTTTGTATCAATCAACAATAACTGAACTGAATTGTGTTTGTTAGTGTTAGTTTAAATGCATGACCCTTGACCTTTGGGTCTATACAGCAAAAGTGAAATATAGACTATTTATCATAGTGTAGTAGCAAGTAAACCTGCATGGAAACTATTTTTACGTAATCTATAAAATAGAAAATAATAAAAACGAAGTCTAAAGCAACTTTTAAAACGTATAAAACCTTCTGAGCGAGATAGAAGAAATTTTTTCATGGATATTCGTAAACGGAGCATACTTTTATGTTTTTCTAATATTTTTTTGAATTTTGAAGTACTTAGTTTTTCCATTACCTTGTACTACTTGAGATAAATCATCACTCCGAATATTTTCGATTGAAACGCTAGACAATCTCCGAACGGTTTGATGAACAAACCAGGCTCCCTCTCAAACAGCAACCCGCACCATAGAACGTTAAAACTTTGTCTTTGCTCGCCCGCGTAAAAGCGAGCCGATATAAAAACGCAAATAAACAGCACCATTCCGGGCGCAGTTAATGTAATGACGAGCGGGTGGGCACCACATCAGTCGGATACTGTTTATTTCCTTGTGCTCGGATGAAGGAAACACTACCGAGGCAAACAAATCCCGTACGGTGTTTGATTTTTATTTCGCTCAAACCGGCAACGCTGCATCGATAAACAAAACACGAGGCGGTAAACTTTAATCAAAGCGAATAATAATCAATCCCTTGAACGTTGCAACGGACGAACGTGCCAAGAGACATATACTCACACTGCATATTCCGATATCTCGGGCCGGCGGAAGAAAGGGCAGCGGGTCCCATGCATTTTTATTAGCGAGTAATAAAGTGAAGTTAACTCCTGGGCGAGTTCGGCCAGACTGTGGAGTGTTAGGGAAAACTTTTGATCTTTTTTTGCGTGGCTTACGTCTTGCAAACATCGTATAGCCGTGCGGGTTTGATGTGATTGATCCTTTGCTTAGAAGCAGCAGAACGGGGAAGGAATCAGTGAGCGCGTTGCCATCAATTTTAAGCATCATAAGAACGAGCACGAGCTTTACCATAAATCCGACCAACTTGCTTTTGGCCTTCCTCATTCCTTTCCGGCGTGTTTTTGATTGTACGGGTTCTGTTCATCTCACTCATTGGGTAGGGCACGATACACTTCTTTTCCATTTTCAGCATCATTCCGGCATTCCCATAAAAATAAGATCTCACAAGCAGGAAAGAGAAAAAACATCAATGGGTTATCAAAGAAATCATCCCTACCAGGAGCGAAACAGACACGCCTGAAACAAAACAAAAACCCCCGGCCAAAGGTTATGTTCGCTGTGCGGTACGGAAATTCCGGGGTCATGTCTTCGCCTCCCTCCACCCTCTCCCCTTCGCTCTGTGGTTGCGTATCACCACGAGGATTCGGCTAGCCTCTCGCTCGCACACGCCACACGGGATGAGTTATTGCCCAGCGATGGGCGACAAAAACGAAGGCCGAAAAGCAAACGCTCATTGGGCTTATTTAAAATTTATAATATCGACTGCGGATGTAGCAGCTGGGGCTGCAGGCTGGATCGGGACTACATTTGCTATGCAGAATGCTTTTTTTGCATGCGCCTGGTGCACGCTCTCTGACCTTGGGCGAAGGGTACGGATAGGTCGTAGAAAGTGAGCGGGTGAAAAATAGAACAAAAAAGCTACTCCAAACATTGCACCAAGAAGCTTTTATTTGCTTCTTTTTCAATGATGCGATTTTACTTTTAATAATACCTACCAAGTAAATGTTTCAGATAGGATTTTATTATTGCTACTACACTAAGAACAGGCGATTATCTCATGAAACTAACTTAACGAACATTTTTCTGTTGGATTATGCAAAAATTAGTATATGCGCCTAAAGGTATGCAAATAACTCTATTAGTAAATTTCACGTTCGAGCACATAACGTATGATAGGATGGTGACTCTGCGGTATGATTGAGAATTGAATATTAGTTGGACGATGTATTTTTTTCAGAAAAAATATAAACGTATTAAAAATAAAAAAAAGTTTACGGTAAGTTAAAAAACTTGAAAATGAGATAAAAAATTCATGTAAGCCGTATATACTGTTGTAATTATTACTAGAATTCGAACATGAAAGAAACGATTTTTATAAACAGTCTTTAGTTTTCAGTACTACGTAGACTCTAAGTGAACTGATAAAACCACTTTTATCGGCAGATATGTGTAGGAAACTTTTATCGAACCAAAAAACAGAATAAATTTCGATGTCGTACTTCGTGTTCCATTCGTACATTTATTTACGAGCCTGCTAAACCTCCGTCAGTTTGTTGGATTCATCATTTCACGCACTCAAGCACAGGTGCAGCGGCGGAAAACGTCGGCTAAAGCACCGATAAACTCGGCCCACGGGTTTTCTCGCCCATAACCAGTTCTCGTAAAAAAGCCCGAAAACCTTTTCGTAATCGGACGGAGATTAAGGCGATCACGTGCAGGCACTCGAATTTATCGGAGGATTATGACTCCGGTCGGAAGGTTCTGGGAAGAAAGAAGCGAGTAATATTGCTTCAATCAGTTTTCGCTTCGAAAACTAAATAAATGCCGTAAAATGCAAAGTAGAAACGTTAATAAAACTGGTTAATAACACATCTTGATTTTTACTCCACTTTTGCCAAGGTCACGCAACGTTTTTCATCACTAATTCCTTTCTGCTCCCCAGCACGCACCCGGAGCGCTCTCGATGAAAATTAAATCACGATAAAAAGCACTAATTCCGAGAAAAAAAACCAACTCGCACCGCACAAATCGGCAACGACGTGAATTGAAGATATGAGCAGGATGAAAGTGAAAGGAAATAAAATTCACACTGAATTATGGAACGCACATCACCGACAGATTGTCGGTGCACCTGTGCCACCGCGAAACGACGCGTCCCCTTTCTCCCATCTCCTCCCGAGGTGGGGTGGGTTTTTGAGGTGCATAAATTGAAATTGGATTATTTCCACGCGCGCGCTTTGACGAATTGCCCGGCGTTTGTATGTTTGCCGTCGTGCCGGGTGGAAAAGAAAAGGTTCGAGGTGCGGTGGGTGGAACACGTTCACGCTCATTGCGGTGCAGTGGGATTACATGGCGATCTTATTTATGCTCCCTCCTCGGTTCCGTCCCGTGCTGTTATTTATGTCCCATCATCATTTGCCAGTCGGTGTGACCTTTTCCGTGAGAGGAGAACGAAATGGGATACGGGTGGGGCCGGAGCGGGGTTTTTTATTACACATCACACCATAAACCAGTCCCCAGAATGGGCAAAACAGGTACCGGGTCGGCTCTGGGCTCCGTGTAGGACGTGTTGGCTTATAATTACATTCAAGATACTTGCAATTTACACACGCGACGGAAAATGCAACGTGGAAAACTGTGAGAGTGTGGAGTATATTTACATGTGTTGATTGTCGTTGAATATACCGAAGGACCAATTCCGATAGGAAAGCATTTGAAACCACTTCGAATAGAACATTCTAAGAAGGAATCTGCAATTGCATACTTCTAGTGGCATTAACGTATTAGCTCCTTCCGCCTGAAAGTATGCAATATTCGGGTTGAGTTCCCTTAATGGGTGACAACGTTCTTATTATTTTCACGTCATGCAATGTCACGTGTCATGTCAATAATTTTGCAATGTATAAATTTCCAAAAACATAAAATATTACTGGTTAATTACTTTTGCAAAAGCACCAGACCTTCATTCAAAATAATGTTCAAGCTGCTTAAAGAGCATGGCGAAGCGGTCGATAGTATTTTTTTGTTTATCGGAATTTGAAATAAATACTAGCAGCCAATAAGAAACAAGAAAAAGTCTCTCTTTGACAACAAAATCCGTCACTCGAATATGACTGCCATGGTGCAAGAAATTTTAAAGTGTGCCTTTTTTATTACAAAATATTGTTCACACAAGATAAGCGTACTTGTAAAATGTGTTTTATTATTTGATTTATACATAAATTCCAATTGATTTTGTTTTTTTAATGTCTTGCAAGTTTTCACAAAGAAAAACAACATTCGTATTTTAACACGTAAAATCATGTCTTTTTCGTTTCTTGCAGCCAAATTGCTACTACTGCTTGCTTCGATTGCCACCGCCGGCATCCGATGGTACAGTGGGAACAATCTTCGTTTCCTGCTTGATAACCGACAGCCCTGAAGGTCTCGAACGGATCCAGCCCTACGAATATCCTTGGGAACTAGCAGTTGTACTACTAAACACTATTCACTAAATACTATTACTCCTGGTTTCGAAGGTGAGCCACTAAAGCCACTGTTTCTGTGGAAGTTATCAATGCAAGCTAGCAGAAGACAGTGTGGGAAAGAGAAGGAAACAGTGAAGAATGAATGGTTCCTTCCTATAAGCGAGACAAAAGAATTGTAAAACAGCGAGAGGCTTTGAATTGCCGTCGCCGGATGCCGCTGGTGAAATCGTTTCGTAATTGCATGCTGCCTGAAATCGTGGAGTTGTCGCGCGCGCAAAAGAGGTCTCACTCCGCCGAAGACAAACACGACGGACGGCTAAAGTTTGGGCGCAGCAAACATGGAAGACGTTCCGCGTAAGTCCTGCTCGCGATATGAAAGCACCCGGCCAGCGAGCAGCAAATGAAGCAAACGCCAAACAAGCAGAAACATGTACGCACGAACACATCGTAGAATAGAAGAAGGATTTGTAAATATTGAAGCACTGTGACTCGTAGCAGTTCACCTACACACGGACACGAGCATACACAAACGCAAGTGCAAACATAACAAACACACATACACAAACATACAAAACAACACCAAGACAGCTACAACATGATCATGAACATGAGATGAGCTCCGTGGAAAATTGCGCGCGAAAAGAAAAACACAAAGTAGAGCACGAGGACGAGCGATAGGCTTAAAATAAACGGCAGTGCAAAGCAAAGCCATGTCGCACTCCCTTCTCCTATCCCTCTTCTTCACATACACAAATACAGAAAAACACACACACACGCATAAGGCTTGCGGAAAGTAAGAAGAGAAGAGCAGTTAAGCAAAAATAAAATAAACTGTGCAAAAAGCAAAAATGGCTCATTACAAAATGTAACAAAATAAAAGAGAAAGTGAGGGAACGAGAAAAGAAACAGCAACAACAAGCAAACGAGAAGAATAAAAGTGTAAAACTGAAACCCCACGCGTGGTTGCACGCGGTTTGTTTTTGGGTTGTTTTCCTTTTTTCCGAAACCTTTCCTGCGTTTGTGTTTAGTTTGAATTATTTATTTGCCTCCAGACGCTATTTACAGAGAGATTTTCTTGGGCGTACAAGTTTGGCTCATGCTTTTCGCGCCGTTCGATGATTCACTTTCGCTTATGGTCAATTTGTTTCTGTTGAACTCTGGAAAAATGAGGGTTTTTTTAAAAGGTTTCCTAAGTCTATTCTGAGGCATTGAAATACTATTGTTGTTGATTTTTCTCATTTGAATAAGGTAAGTAAATTTCAATAATAATTAAAACTAGACTAAAAAAGGAGCATCACTGTTCACTTTGGATGCATAACATGAAGTGAAATGTTTGTTTCGAAAACAATGAGCCATTTTCAAGCGATCGAACTGATACGCCATCGAATCGATGCCACCGAGCATGTGCAAAATAATTAACAAAAACTAAACGAAACGGTTCGTGTTGACATCTAAAACCAAACTGAAACGTCCCGATTGTCTATAAGGATGACGGATTGGATTATCAGTTTCACTTTTTTTTAATCTCATGCAATATGTTTGCTCACGTTTTCCAAGATCTATTTACTTTACCTCGCCGCTGAAAATCGTCCCTGCTGGCTGCCCCGATTGTGTGTTTGTATTTTTAATACTTCCGATAACAAAAATCGATAACACCGTCCGACGTAGTGTTTTCCCGTGTCCACCTAAATCCAAAGTGGGCGTGTATGTGTGTGTATTTTCAACGATACAAAACAAGCGCTACAACATTTCCGTGTGCGCAAATATTTAGAAAGCAGCACCAAAACATCACATTTGGCTGGCGCGTTGATGAAAGGATCGACAACAAACTGTCCCCAAGCCGGTCACGGCAGCTAACCGCCACCATCGATGCAAGCGCACAGTGCGGGCGCACATTGCGGGAGGGACTACGAGCGCAAGGGATCTAATTTATAGATCGGACCCGTGCACAACATCGGACCCAGCTGCAACGGACGCAATTTGTTTGCATTGGGTTATGGTTTGTTGTTTTGGTTTGTTTCAGATTTTTTTTCTCCATTTTTTTGTTATGTTTCGTCTCCGATCCAATGGCCAATAGTGGTGGGTGTATCGGCGTGCAATGTAGTTAAAATTTAAAATCCTAGGGCCTGATCACACCTCTTGTTCGCTTGTTTACTGCGCTGTGAAGCGAGAGTATTTTTTTCCGATTTTTATTTATTTTTTCCCTCGGATTGCCGACGTGATTGTGAACGAGTTTCTTTATTTTCTCTATGATCAGAAGAAAATTCTACGGAATCTGGTAAACAAACAAATGTCACCAATCCTGCTCGAGTTGGAAACGGACCGATGCGGATTGGTGATTTATATTTTTATGTATTTTTTTCATTTACTATTATGTTTTATTACAATTTCAATTGTTATGCTTCCGATTTTCTGTTTGCTTTTTAGTCCTAGCATTTTCTAGTATGAAAATATTCCTTCTGAAATATTCAAAATCCGTCTTTACTTCGGAAAATAATAAAGTTACGTAGTAAATCAGGATAAAAATTCACAAAACCAGGACAAGTTGCTTGCCAATCGTAACTCACTGCACCGATGGTGGCTAATGAAAACCTTCCTGATGTACTGGAATTGCATGAAAAATGACCGCAAGCGCACGGTGGGTGTAATTTATTGTTAATGTATTTGCTTTTATTTTTTAATTATTCGAACATTATATTATTTACGCTGTGTAGGAATGGAATCGGTTAAGAAAGCATTTGGTGTTTAAAATATCAGTTTTATTTGTTATTGGTAGAACCGAATAAAACCAGTTTCATTTAAATGATTAGACGAATGTTAAGATGATGCCTACAACCTCATTCATTTTCGTTATCGCCTGTTCTGAAAACTTTTTATCCTTTATTACTGCTCATCGTTAATATCAAAAAGAAAACAATATTACATAAACAATTACTAAAACTACTTTTTAGAATTGTATGTATGATTTCTTTGGATACAATAAATTACATTTTATTTACTTAAAACGCACCTAGCCCTGATTTATTTTAATATAACATAAAGAGTCTTAAAAATTGCAAATAATATTAATAAACAAATTTAATCAACAAAGCTAACATTGTATTTTTACAATTAAAAAAGAATAAATAAAAAATGTTAAGAGATAACGTTTAAAAAATATAGTTAACTTTTACGGATCACCCTGTGTTAGTCCTCAAATCTCGGAAGGCACTAAAAATTAGCCTACATTTATGCAAATAGGTTAATATTACCACCTTCCAGTTCGTGAGATGCTATAGTTAGCTAGTTACCTGTCTTTTTATATTTTTAAAAACTTATTAGCACTTGGAATAAATCCAAGATTTATTTGTATTTATCAGGCAGTATATTTTGGAATCAAACCAAAAAATACCACAGTGATTCGCTTGGCCATGGAGCTTTAGGGCATAGAATATTCCATCCTACTAAGGTGGCGCAAAATATGATCGATGGTCGTCGATAGTAAGTCAAGTCAACCGGTTACCGTTTCCAATTCCTCATGTTCGTGGTGGTACGAGTGCTTTCGTTCACATGTTTCCTTTTTTTCGCTAAAAATTCTATTTTAACACTTTTTCCAATCTTAATTTCAGGGGCATTGAGTAGAGAAACAAGTAATAAAAAAAACGAGGAATCGTATTCCTTGCTCGGAACGGATGCGAATGCTGAAGACGAGTCGTAGGGTAGGTCATAAATAAATCTAGTGCGGCGTGAAATGTTGCTACCCCAGTCCCAGTGCATCATCGGAGTGCGCATGCATGTAAAGGTAATATTTGCTCTATTTCTTTCCCCGACGTCGAATGAGCGTACCATTCCTGCATCGCTGCAACCCGATCGGTGCAACTACAGCAATAAATAATATACCACTCAAACATGTTTCACCTGCTGCAACGACCCAGGTCTGGTTGCTTTTTTTCGTTTAATCTTCTCTGCTCGTACGTGGTGCGTGCACCAGGGTTGCTTTACTGGCCGGAAAGGGTCTCTGCGGGCCTCTTACAGAATTTTTTGGAGGTTGTACAAGCTGTTTCAATGAAAAAAGATCATTTTTTGCTCCTTTACCATCACGTAATGGTGCTACTGTACTACGCGGGACAGCCCGGGACAGTGGGAAGATAAAAATGGCACCTGCAAAAGGAATGGTAAAGTGATATTCCAAAATGATGCACAACCGAGCGCGGGTTTTCAATTCGCCAACCTTTTGCATGATATACAACAAGGTGAATAGTTTATCTTTAGTAGCTTCCGTAACAAAACTAAGCAAAGATTTACGGCGATGAGCTTTCTTGCCGTTGTTAGCGTGTTTATTTTACTCAACATCGTCAGGTTTTCTGACTTTAATTTTTTTGTTTCAATTTGCAAAATGTGTTATACCTTTTGTTAATTATTCTCGTGTATTGCAAGATAACGTTACGGAAATTTAGTATTTTCTTTTTTTCTAATTTTCTATTGATGAAACTCACATTATCTAATATCATTCTAATTATATAATTCCTTCAAATTATTAATCCAGCATAAGTTTTAAAAATTATTAAAACAATTCGAGATTTAAAGAACCAGCTGACGTACAAAATGTTATGAAAATTGTTATTATGTTTTGTAAACTATTTTTCTTCTTCCTTTTCAATATTTTATTTACATCACAGAAAGGAATGTGACATTCAAATTCTTGCATGGAAATATTGTAATATTGCAATATTATAAATATCTGATGTACAATAAAATTACTTTCCTTATTTATGATAAAAAACTGAATACTATCATTTGAACACCATTTGGTTGGAATATCGACCAATTTTCACAACAGGTGCGTTTCGGTTCAAATATGATACATAATACGAAAGATCAAAGTACCATTGGTTAACAACTGTTTACTCATTCTAACCGCGTAAGCTCGTAAGTGAGCGCAAAATATGTAACGTTCAGATTGATTGACATCGTTGAAACTCAAAACCACCAACCTTTGCGAACTAAAATCCGCATTTAATTGTGCCGATAAACCGATTAATTACTTGCCAGCAAAGTGAACAGTTTGGCCGCTGGTTCCGGGTGATGACTGCCCGCTGACCTACTCAAACCAAAACACGCCTAATTGTTGCCTTTTGCTGCGTCCTGAGCATCGTGCTTGTTCACTGACAAAATGAATATTAAATAAAACTCAATACTCGCTCGAGCGGCTCGCAGGGAGGCCATCGGTTTCTGAGTTTTTCATTAGCATACTGTTTACAAGCTTGTTCCGGAATGTGCGGTGGTGAGTAAAGCAACGAAATAAAAAGAAAATTATGCATGAAACAACGAATTTTCTTTCATTTCTTTTGCATCCAAGCAATCACGCGCTCTTGGATGGGTAGGATGGTTTAGATATACCGAAAAAACACCAAATATATCACAATTTGCATCCGAATGCGTAATCACTTGCTGGAAATGTGCTCATCTTGTTAGTTTTTTAGCTGCGTCGAGTAAATTTCGACTATGGGATATTTACGAAAGTAAGTCATTTTTAAGAAAAAATATTAATTTTTTTTTATTTAATCTGTATAAGGTTATAATTGGATTATTAAAAAATACACCTTTATTCTCTGATGTATGTTTCGAAGAACTCTACGCCTAAAGGTATGCAATCTTCCGTTTTAGGTATCGTATTTTCTAAACATTTCTATTTGGAAGTGTGTGTATAATTTTTTTTATTACTTTTTCCCACATATGTATGTTTGTGTTGCACATGGAATAGAATACCATCCGCCATACTGGCCAACTCATTCCTTTATTCCTAGTGGCGTTGTGCCATTGGGTGGTGGCTGTAAACAAATAGACCAAATTCATCCGATTATGTTGCAGCAACCATCCAAATTCACGTTTCCTTCCCCATCCTGCGTCCCTATTCCCATCGGTTTTTGTGGTCGAAGCGTGTCGCTGGGGTCACGTGCGGACCCTACCATCCTACCATTTTTTTTTTGGTTTTACACACGCCCGTCCAAACTAGTTCCCGCGCTGGAGCGGTGGGAATAGTATTTAATTAATTTTGCGCTTCATTCTGTCGGCGGCAAAGCCAACCCGAAAGCCCGCTGTAAGCGCGAACACGTAGAATCGCCGTGAAAGGGGAGCAAGGGAATCATAATTATAGCAGAAAGTTAATCTGGGGGCCGTCGTTTTTTTGCATGAGATTTCTCATAAGAACTTATCGGTGTTATAAGGTGAGAGTGCGCCTGAGGTACGATTCGCACCAGGCACGATACAATGACGGGGCAAGCGGATGGGTGAGGGAGATGGAAGATGCGAGTGTGCGGTGGCTTATCTATCGCCGGATGCAGTTGCGATGGCTAAGTGCTTACGACCGTACGAAAGGATTCTGTTTCAAACCCGAGGGCTATAATGTAATGCGATATTTTAATGTTATTTAAAAATTAAATTAGCTGATACGACATAGCCATCCAATCCATTATCTGTGTTTGTACAAAGGATGCTCGACAGTTTTTTGTTGTTTTTTTACGAAGAAAAATTCAATATGTTTTTTGTAAATCTTAATGATTTTTTTTTAAATTTATTGTAATTACAAAAAATTTCTAATTCGCTTCAGAAAAAAATCAGTCCTATTTAAAATTTAATCCATTTTGTATCAATAAAAATCAAGTTATTTTGTCGATAAAATAATTAAGGATGTTTCATTTAATTTTTTTAACAAAGTTTTATCGTAATCGACTTCGTAAATATTCAACACGAAAACAACAATAACATATTTTGTTACGGTAGTTATAAACGAACTGACAAACAAAATAATAAATCACCCACCGATTAGATCCACCGGGGTGCGAGATCGAGTTGGTGGTGCCAATTATCTACCGCTCCTCTGCCGCAGAAAAAAAAACCCAAAAATCCCATCATCTTATCAGCTGACCGCGGGCGTTCAAACATCATGAATATTAATTCGTCACTGCAGCGAAACAAACCGCCCACGTCCGCGCCGGAAAACGCCCCTCTTCCGGCTTGCGTTTTGGGAAGTATTTGAGTGTGTGTATGTGTGTGTGTGTGTGTGCACTTCGACACAATCCGCATCGCCGGACAAGGGCTGGCCCGATTTCGCAGGCCCAAAAATCGGTGATATCGGATGATACACCGTGACAAACAGCGATGACGGTTTTTCGAAACTTTTCACTCACTCACACCGGTCCGGTTGTTTCGGTGGATTGAAGCACACACACACACACACACACACACACACACACCGACAAAGCAAACAGGCAAAAGAAGTAGTGGTAAAAACTGCACTCCCTTGCCACACCAAAAACACACACACACACTCACAAATACACATCAACCGGCAGACGGGGCTGTTCCAGCTTGATCCGGACACGTTGGTGCAAAAGTTTTCCGGTTCGATGCGGAACCTCGAAGTGTGGCGCATACAAAGCAGGGGCGCACAATCGTCTCGCTGGGCCGCGAGCTGCAGTGTTTTCAGTCCGGTTCGATGCCGCCCCTGCACACCGTCCCGCCGAGGCCGTGACGCCAAAAGGGCGAAGCGCAATAATAATGAGCAGAAATTATTCAACGCCATAAATAATTCCACCGCGCGCGTCCCACGCGTCTGTTTGACGGGCGCGCCAGCCAGGGCGGGGAGGGGAGGGGAGGGGAGGGGAGGGGAGGGGAGGGGGATGGGGTGGTTTGTGAGCGTGGAGGTCAGAGTACGCGCGATCATCCCGTGCCTTATTATTCAAACTACCGCTCTCGCGTCCGCCCAACCAGTCCGTCCGGACTTCCGGAAAGGGGTTTTTGATGTCTCGAGCTCGAAATGGAGGCGCCTGGTGGCTTTCGGAAAACCCACGCATTACCTCGACCGTCGCCGTTTCCGTTCGGTGCAGCCTGCGAAGTCTTTCTACGTGTATGTGTGAGCGCACTTCCTCCACGCCACCTTTCGCACCCTTATAAGCTTCCTATTATCCCATCATCTCCCACCGCCAAAGCGCAAAGCGGTAATCAATTCGCCGACCGATCTCTCGCGCCCGCCAGTCAATGATTGGCAAACAATCGAACGGCCGGCAGGACCAGGACCGGCGGGAGGTTTCACGCTGCGGAAAAGTTATGTTAATGGGATTTTATCTGTGATGCGGTGAACCGATCGCGTGAACTTCCCGTGCAACACCGCCGGCTCGCTTTTTTGAGTTATTTGTGGCAGCAAACTTTGCGTTTTTTTGCTGTTGTTGTTTGTTTACCTTTTATTTCCGCCGACCGGAAGCGATAGCGTGGTGGTGGTGATGGTGGGAAAATGTATATAACTGTATATTTATTGTCGCGCACGCCGTGCCCGGCGTGGTGTTTACGGGTGCGCTAGTGACGATGCCATCGATAAACACCATCAAGACAAAGGCAGGATGATGGGAAGGATATTTTTTTTACAACAAAAGGCTGGCATACGTCGAACATGTGTGAGCGATTCGTCAAATGATTAAATATCTTAAGTTAGAGGTTTACATAATTGTAAAATTTCCTGATGTACCTTTTGCTTACTAGCATTTTTATGTTCTTTTGTTTAACAAAAACATCATGATATTTTTTTAAATTTCGCTAATTATTCCCATTTACCATACCTGTATAGGAATTTCACATGTTTGTTGGAATCTAATGAAAAATGAAAATAATTAACTGAAGTGAAGAAAAAAATTTATTTTAGTATTATTTAAATAACTCCATGAAACATGAGACTTGCTAGAATTGGAAAAAGATAATAAAGGAAAAAAATATACGTCAAAATGGAGATAATTTGCTGAACAGTCAACCTAACGCACACAGTTATGATACAATGGAATCAATCCTTTATTCTTAGAATTAAAAACCAAACTAGTGTAGTTTTTGTACATACCGGAAGCACTGAGGATTCAAATGTTTTAAAACAAATTAATTTGGTTTTTATCCTTTTTCGATAATAAAATTTTATTTTCACGCTTACAAATTTGCTAATTACATAATGAAAATTATTTAATCATATTGAAAAATTCTGCTAGTGTCTTTAGTAATAAAAATAAGAAACTTTAAAAAAATATGGTGAGAAAATATGAAAAAATATGGGTTTTTTTTTACGGCTGCTATCGATTAAAATTCCGTGTTGCTAGCCGTTAGCAGTGTGACAGGTGACGCCGGGCGCACAGTATCGTTCGTCGTCGTGGGTGCTGGCGGCGCCTGAATTTGGCAAGCTGTTAAAATTAATCAGTATTTAAGAAACTAATTACCCTAATCAATACCAAAAGGCAAAACAACGCCGCCCGGTGGGGCGGGACGGTTGGGTTTGTTTTGGCGTGGCGGGATGCCGTGATACGCGAACGTCGCCATCGGAGCCTGGAGGGACATCGTCACCGTCAGCGGCGTCTCGGAAAGCAGCAGCCGACGGCCAAACCACCACCCGGAGGAAGCGAGGTTGAATCAATTCGTCTCGAGTTTATTTACATAATAATGAGTGTCGCTGGAAGTTGGATAAACATTGCCGGCAGCCATTTTTTGCCCTCCCATCCCCTGATGTACCGGGAAATCGCACGTACAGATCGCTGCGTCGCGGACTGGGCGTGAGCATGGGCGGTGGAAATGATTTAAAGTCGTAGGTCGGAAAACGCAAAAACCGGTGACAGCCAGACAATCTTTAACTTCCGCCGGCGGGAAGCGACAGCATGGACGGAGCCTGGTCGCTTGGGCCGACTAATTGACTGCCGGCGCCCGGCTGGAAAATGCCCGGCCACGGAAGCACCTTTCCCGAGCGTTCGCACCGTTGATTAATAATCGCGAGCGGAATGAAGCCGTTTCGGTCGGCGTTTTGCGGAACCGGATGTACCGATCGTGGCCAGCGACGCCGTCCCGGATCGATGCAGCAACAGCAGCAGCAACCACGGAAGAAAGATCGTAAATAATTAGCGTCCGGTTATGTGTGTGTGTGTTTTTTTTTTCATCCCGGAAAATCAGCCCACCCGGACACACCTTATTCCTGCGAGGACATCGTGAACTTTCCCAACGCCAGTGGTTCGCTTAATTGGATCTGGAACCTTTCACGTACTACCAGCACGATAATTGAGTGTTTTTTCCCTCATACATCGGAGCTTCGCAATGTTGCATTTACGTGTATGTGTGTGTTTGTGTGTGTATCGTCAAGATGTTGTATTTGTTTAATTATCAACAGCACAGTAAACGCTAGAAATCGGAAAGCTCTCATCAGTTTAAAATGAAATATAAATTAAAATAAATATCGTAATCCCACGGTTGAATATAAACAAATGAAAAATTAGGAAAACTTCAAATCCACCATGATGGCAAAAATTTTTATTAATATTCTAGAGAAATAGATACATTGACACAAAATTTGATTTTTATTCAGTATTTGTCTACATGATTAAACATTATTTATTACTTTTTCATTTCGATTTGATTAAAACTAACATTAACATGAACCTAACCCTAGTGGAAAGTGAAGTGAAACAGATGAGACGAGGAAATGAACTAAATACTCGAAACAATAGATCATTTCGGTCAATAGCACAGAGACGTGCGTCGGAATTATAAAAGACGCAACACTCCTACAAAGACAGTTAAGGTATTTTGAGTTTTAGGTCATAACATATTGGAGAACTCCTTAAGCAAGAATTTTGAGAAGATCTGAGGATAAAGATAAGGACCAACCAAACACATGAATACTTAATCATAAAGATCTGACAGACCTGGACATCATCAAGCACGTATTTTCTATTACGAAAAACAATGAGCGAGAACTACAATACAGAGTGAGAAGTAAGGTTTGAAAGGACAAATTTCAAGTCTTTAAAATAACAAAGAAAACAGTGAAAGCAAGAAAGCTAAAGGCAGTACAATGAGGTATGGTAGGCCTGGAACATAAGTATTGGATAAAAGAAATCTCAGCTCTGGAAGGTCGGAAGTATGTTTTGAACTGCCTATTGTGTTGACAAACAAAAATGTTAACTCCTAGCGTTTTTTAGTGACTTCAACACCAAAAGAATGATTAATTTAAGTACATCTTCGATAGATAATTGTTGATTTTGATAACTAGCGATGACTTTTTGCGATATTGTTCTTTAACAACTGTCAGACCACATGTCTAGCTGGCACATGCGTGTTTTGCAATAACAATTCCCTTTCCGGATGAGCTAAGCTGATACGTTTCGCCAACGGCACCACTTCTCCGGTGAAACATCTCGTCTAATGAAAATTTGAAGCTAATCAAAATAAACAAGGGCAAAATTGTGCCCCTTTCGGTCGGAACGAAGCGCTCGGCCTGGAACTACCTGGAGCACCTGGTCAGAACGTCGCTCCACTTGCGGGGAGTAAAGGAGGTTACGTGGGGAAGAGGAGGGTGGTAGACGCTACACGTCCACGGTGTAGGCGGTTTGCACAACATCTTAACCACCACCGTCGGGCACGCGTGCGAAAACACGGCCGGGCCACGTAAACGCGATATATTTTTGGCCCTTCGAACCGGATTAAACGGGCCAGGGCGTTGTCGATCGATCTTGCCGCCGCAGGCGGTTAATCGGTCAGTTCGATGTAACCGACCTCTCCCATTCCAACCGGTTCCAACCACTCCACTCCTGTAACCCGTTTTCTAAACTCGCATCCTGGCTCCATCCCCAGCTCATTCTTTATTCCACCCACACCGGGGTTGTTTGTATGCGAGCGCTTTCCGGCTCACCCCTTTAACACCCGGCAAGAAGCGGGGGAGGAGGCGGGACAACGACGACGTGTCGGGGTCACTGGCAAAAACTCTTCCCACTCATCCCCTTTCTTCGATAACCCCCCTTTGCCCCACCCTGCTATCCCTCTTCCTAAAGCAAAAGCCTCGCTGTTCAGCCCGGAAGCGTTCGGAGTTCGGGGGATTGACGATGCGGTAAATCGGCCAGTAGAGGTTATGTTTTGCGGTATGTCCAATTGCGTAGCCGTTGGCCGATGCACAAACGACACGATACGCATAAGTACGCATGCAGTGGTGTTACGGTGGCCCGGAACACTCTTCCCCTTTGCTTCACCAAAAACCAAACCGACCGGACCGGACCCATTTTGTGGCTTGGCTTCCGAGTGAGGTTTGGCTTTTCGCCGCTCCGGTGGAAGGGGGCGAAAAGACAAATCGACGAAACCGATTGTGCCAAAACCACCACCATCACCACCAATACCGATACACCGTCTCGTTGGGAAGGATTTCATGAGGCACTCATAGTAACGATGCCTGGCAACTTTTCTTCCCTCAGTTTGAAAGGTTTCAAGAACAGCAAACGGGTTTCACTTCAACAACAACTTCCCGGGAATGAAGCATTGCTAGCTGGAAAGTGGCACTCTTTAACAAGCAGCGATCAGGAGCTCTTTATCTCTCCATTTTAAAGTGCAATGTGCTGGAACTCACTTCGCAAAACAATTCCAGCACATGATTTCGAATGAATGTTTAAAAATATTATATAAAATGAGATGGTAGATAATATAAGATTTGTTTTTTTCTTTCAAAAAACTAGAATTGCATAAAATTTTACAATGGTTTCAAAACAATGATTTATTATGGTGATGTCAAGGGTTAATCACGTGACGCACAATAGAGCTAGAATTTTCTATTCTTGCTAGCTACTCTAATGCAGTGTAATAAAATGAACAATAAATAATTATCACGATCATTACGTCAAGTTTGGAGTTTTTTCTTAAATTATGAATTCTTGTGTTTCTATCGTTAATTGTACAATAATATTAACCAATCATTTCGTTATCATTTTTTTATAATGTATTTTCGTTATAATGTTATCATAAAAAAGGAATATTCATTTAATTTCATTGACTATAGGATAAATTTGCTTTTTCGAGCATTTCAAATAATAAATTAATTGAATAAATGATCTTGATTGAATAAATGAATAAATGAATAAATGATTGCTAAAAACTGCGTGAAACAAATACTAGCAAATATGCTAATTTGATTGCATATTATATACTTTGAAAACACCTTTAATAGCAACGATGTCGTCTTAAAACTTCAAAACACTTAAAACAGCCATAAATTAGACAATAAAGAAAATATATGCCTTTACATTTTTATTTCTAAGTATAATCCTATGAAAAATGATTTTAGAACTAAGTTTAATTAATTTTTCATTTTTAAACTTTTGTACTCTCTATACTATCGCTAGTTGTTGACGAACTACTTACGTTTGGTGTCTGTCTTGAAAGATAGATAAAGAACCGGCCAACAAAAACTCTTTTGCGTTGTTTTATTTTTTAGATTTTTTTGTTTTTGTCTTTCCGCTACCAAAAAGCATGAATTGATCAACTGTAACCGTTGGCGGCTCCATAAAAAGACAACCCCATTTTTTCGCCATTACTGGGTGCGAAGTGGAGCATCCCGTCTGCTTTCTTTTATTGCCTGCCTTTCCACACACACATACGTGGGTGCTTTTTGCACCTGCCCGACCGGACCGCTCGGTTATGCATAAGGATACAGGGTATGATTTTCCCCTTTCCCATGGTGCGGCATTGGTGAGTGGAAGATGACACAAGCAATACACGAACGCCAAAGCAAAAAGGGGCTCCACCGGTGGAACATTATCCCTCCCACACCTGCACACATTAACGTTTCCGCCTTCTGTTCTGATTTGGAGCATACACCAAACAAACAAAAATAGGAAACAAGCAGTTTTTTTTGACAATTCCATTTCGACCGACAACGACAAAGGAGGAAGTTTACATGCGAAGCTTCGCGAAAGGAATGCGTCAGGGAAAGGGGCACAATCCCGGGAAGGAAACAAACACCTAACAACTCCATCATTTCGCGCCTGTTTGCCCTCACGTGAGGCCAAAACAGAGAACCTTGCAAAAAGAGGGAGGTGGCAGGCGCACGCCTCTACCCCACCACTACTAAAAGCTCCGAGAAGAAGAAGAGGAAAAACAAAAAAAAGTTCTTTTATCTCCGCCGGGTTGGGTGAGTCAAACAGCTGTCTGGTTGTGTATTTGTGTGTCATTTTTTTATTTTTGCGCTCCGCTTTCGTTTTAAAGAGGAAAGCCCAATTTTCGCTACTCCTTAAAGGATGAAGTGGAAAAAAAATCTTCTCCCGTCTCTGCTCCCCGGAGCAAATCCTCGCGAACTTCTGCACCAAGCAGGAAATCAAATCGCTCGAACATCTCGGGCGTGCTTGTGTGTCTGTGCGAGTGAAAAACCAAGCCAGCCCAGTAGGATAGCAGTAAAATCCGTACGCAAAAACAAACAAACGGAACAACAGAAAAATTTACATATTCTTTCGCTAATCTTTCAGCACGCGGTTTTCTTTTTTAACAGCGGTGGTTTGTACGTATTCTCTCTCTATTTTTCTCTTTCCATTGCATTGAACGTCGTAACAAACGGCGAAACACTGTAGGAAAATACTAAAGTAAAATAAGAACTGAGCTAAACATTTTATGTAATTTTTTTTCTATACCTCACAAAAAAACTTCGAAAATTGGTGAAAAGGTGGACAATATAAACTGTGGGATTTATTTTAATGGTAATAATAATAATAATAATAATTTAAGGAAAGCTGACAAATGATACATACAAATAGTCTTTAGAAAAATTTTACAAGTGTGAACACTACAAACAGTAGATTTTAATATTACATATTTATTGTTATCATGTTGTAAATTTAAAATTATGCTCACTTTAATTAATACCGACTGAACTGTTGCGTTAGTTAGTAAATACAAAATAAAGAAATAAACAACCAAACAAAGAAAAACCACCATGTATATTTTTTTTGTAAAAATTATTCAAATTTTAACTCCGAGCATGATCGTATTGTTTGTTTATTTTTTTTTTATCTTGACGCTTCTGAATCACCACAAATCCCACCGTGCGTTGGCCTTGGTTTAACTCGACAGGGTTTTACGGGACGAGCTGCGGTTCCCATTTCGTTGGCTCAATTTCATATTCCTTTAGCGCAAAACGTTTTCCATACTTTTGCTGATTTTCTTTTTTCTTACCAACACCATCCCACCCACGCTCATGATTTGTCATTGTTCTCGGGTTTTTCTTTTCCAGATGATGATACTTTCCTTCGTGTGTGTGTGTGTGTTTTTTTTTCTTCTTTTATTCTATTCGCGTCGTTTCCGCCTATTGACTCGTGGAAACGGCAAGCTTTTTGCCCTTCCCGTCGACACTCGCGCCGATTTTCCGATCAAACCAGGATGCCGCTTGGGGGCGGAATCAGGCTCAAGTTTAACTACGCGGTGAATGCCTTCTGCATTTACATTCGAATTACTCTTCTACGCTTGTGCCATATTTTTTTCTTCCCCCGAGCGAAAAAGAGAGCGAATTTTGTAACCAAAAACCGACCCGCGACCCAATGCAGCGGATCACGCCAGACCGTAAGACGACTTGCAGCAGCAGCAGCAGCGGGATGAAAGGTGATCAAGAAAAAAAACAAGTTTTCCCGTGAAAGTGAAACCTATGCAAAAGGGAATGTCGCATTTTGGACTCCCATGTATTTTTATCTTCCTCTTCCCACTCGTCTATTTCTGTTGCCAGCGGGCAACTAAACGGTTTTTTTCCTTTTCACCCATCTTCTCTACCCTTCCTTTCGCGATGCGATCGTTGCGCGCGAACGGAAACTTTTGTCACGAAAAAAAAATCTCCAAACGCACCCGATTTGCATGCCCCCCCCCTCCCGCGAACAAGTTTTCGGCCGGCAATTTTCTTCCTTTTTGCCAGGTCAACCGCGACGTGGCGGTGCGGTGTGGCAGATAAAAAAAGGTGGCGGAAAATTGCCACCAAATTGCTGCTTTAATCGACTTTTCATGACATATCGATTTGCAAAACTTTGCTCGTATGCAGATTACAATCGAGTTTCGCTTCGCTCGATGCCCGTGTGTTTTAGTTTTCTCGCTTTCCTGTGCGACGAGAGCAGGCAAATAAAAATCATAACAGTTCGTTAGTGATTGCAACCATGCAGCATCGTAGGAAACATTCAATTCCTCCAACCCTTTTCCATCCCACTCCCCATTCCATTCCGGGCTATGGTGCATCGATTGGCATCGATTACGGGGCGCAAAATGCTGCCGGGCGCAAAATCGCACCGGATCAAGGAAGCGTCGGAGCACTTAAAGGAAATAAATTACAACTGTTCAATAGCGTCGTGCCCGTGGTGCCTCGTTTTTCTCGTTCGCTTGCGCGCACAAACGCGATACGGAAATACTGTTTCCACGTGAATTATTTTGCCTTTCGCTCACCGTCGGTGGCAGCCGCTGCTGAGACAAGTTTAGACTTTTATTGGCAAGTAACAAGTAAGCGGCGTCGTTGTGAAAGGGTTTAAAGATGAACTGCTATTTTGTTTGCATTTTGCTACGGAAGATGTAACCTTCAAGGCTTAGCAGCTGAGAAGTGTTTGAGGTAAAAATATTTTGAATAAATATACAAAATAAAAAATAGCTTAAAAGGTATTAAGGTAAAGGAAAGCTTATAACCGGAAAATGGTCGAAATTTTTCACGAACTCATCCTTGCTATGGAACGTAAAATTGCTGTTCTCAAACTGCGCGAATTTATCAACTGCTCGAATGAATTTTATCGATTTAACAATACTATCAGCAGTTGCCGACGGACTATTTTTTTCTGCAGCTCCTTTTTGAACACCCTGCAAATCGTGAACGTATTTTATAAAATCGTATTTTACAAATTTTATTTTTATAGCATTTTTAGCAATTTTTGTTTAAATGTGAAGATTATTTTCAGTATTTTCTAACTAGCGTAAAAAAAATGTTAAAAGTATATATAATTGAATTTTAAGTATTTGCCCTTACTTTTCCATGGAGATAAAATACAACATGGATCTTCTACATCATATGAACCGTACCGCCACAATAAATTGCCCGTTGACGCTCTGGAGCATAAGTTCGCCCAGTGCGAAAGGGTCAGAACGGCCGGGGACATGTTATAAACGATATTTTTTATTTTTAAAAAGGTTTCCATAACATTAAAATCAATAGTGTTAAATATGTGTTTCTTTGCATTTTAAATTCAATTAAACGATTAAATGAAAAACATTTTTTTTTCTTAGAACACGAGTTCTAAAAACTTACAAAACGTGAAATTAATTATAATGTATTTCTTTTAATATTCGTCATTAATACATACATATTGTTCAGTTTAAATTTCGAAGACATATAATTACGTGTTCGGAAAGAACGAAAAGATTGAGACCTTGTCTGTTTGGTTGATGTACAAAGACTAACTTTATTTCCGTTAAATGTAACAAATTTATAGGAAGGTAGGTATGAGAAACGGGGTACGCGCTGGAAGATAAGGGGGTGTGTAGGTACGCATTTGTGCGATGCAGGGTATCTGGTTCTGTATGCGAAGATAGAT
>KI915055.1:2275209-2367884 GCA_000473445.2 Anopheles farauti | reverse complement strand
TATCTTTGCTGAACATTGTTTTTAGCTATCTCTTCAACTTTTCGTTTTATTCGCATATAACGGGTGGTCGTATAGTTGTGTTACGCACTGTATCAGTAAAGGACTGTTCATGGCTAAAATGACGCATAGTTGAAATCCATAAGGGAAAAAATCGGCAAATAAGATCAGCCAAGGTAAAAACATCGCATGGAACATATTGTCGTCCAGTTAACGGGTAAACAATAGTAGGTCTACAAAAATCAATCGCATGACACACATATCTCAAAAATGCATGAAAATGAGCTAAAAGAGAAAGAAACACATGAAAATAACGAAAAAAATGAAGAAAAAATAATGAACTTAATAAGTGCTACTTATAAATTGTAAAACATCCAAATACCCAAATTTACCAATTTCGCCCTTGAAAACTGAGAGCATGGGTTCATTGAACTTTAAAAAAATCGTGGGAAAAATATCTGTACACTGTTTTGTACGCTCAAAACTACAGGTATTTTTAATGAATTTTTATCTAATTATTTCTATCGAAAAACTCAAATATTCGTAGGTGGTCGTATAGTTGTGTTACAGGAAGCGATTTTAACCATTGTTAAAAAAATAGTAACACTAGTTTTAAAAATTTACAAAAAATATAAGAAAATGTATTTTATAACCATCATCATCTATGCTGAACATTGTTTTTGGCTATCTCTTCAACATTTCACAGGAAACGGGGGTTTTCACAGTTTTATTCACAGAAAACGGGTGGTTGTATAGTTGTGTTACGCACTGTACTGAAGGATCAATTACATATGATTTTGCACATAACAACATAAATATTACAAGTTATTCGTTAATGGAAGTAGTATCCTGCATGCCACCGACAACCTAATCATTACCGAAACGCAGTCTAAAGATCTTAGTTCATGTTAACCAATGCAGGGTAGTAATGAAACGCAAGATTAGACGAACAAAAATATGCGGCTACAAGGGTCACGAAACAGATTATCCAAGAGTAATCATTCTTGAAGTGAGTGGTTATCAACCACCATTCAAACGAAGGGCGATGCAAAGCAGCAATGTTGGCTTCAATTCCAAAAACAAAAGTTGAAATCTATCTTGGTCAAAAATCAAACGATGTTTACGCAACAGTAATGACGGAACTATGCAAAATCGACAAAGCATTGATGGACACCAAGTTAACACTCGCACATCTAAATCCAAGCTCAATTTTGTCTCCAACTTAGTTAAACGCTCCGATTTTACAGCGGTAGTAGCATCAGAAGTGCTATACATAAGCCCGTATACGATGCTTATGAGAGCAAGAACGATTGCTATCAAGAAATACCGACAAACTAAAATAACCAATCAATGTTTTTGGCTCCAGTTACGAGAATATTGCAATTACGAAGAACAAAAATTGATTGCACTCCTATATTACCGGCTAAATTTGCAATCGGCGAAAGATGATAAACGACGGATAATCTGATAAGAGAAACAACCGCGCCATTTATCGACTGATCGATCATGAGCTGGAAACACACACTATTGCCAAGTCTGATAGAAAGCGTTGTATATGATGCTGACAGTCCTCAAAAAATGAGAAATATGGTGTACGAACACTCTCAATCTGACACTTTCAATCTAAGCCTCCAGAAGTGAGTCACGGAGTTGTTACTTATTCCGGCTGCAGCAGGGTACGGACCGCACCATCCGAAATCCGAACCTAAGGGAAATTCAAGATCCACGGTAGGAACATATTTTGGTTAATCCAGGAATAAGCTTACCCATTTGACCGCGAATCGATCCGCTTTCGGAAGAGTAACCGCTCGGAATTCTGAGTCCACGGTAGGAACTTACTCTGGTCGAACCCGGGAAAAGCCTACCCGCTTGACATAATACTCTGTACGAGCAGTGCGAACTCGGAGGCCCGACGTTCTCCGCCGTTGGATAAACTCCGATAAAAATAAAAAAAACTTTTAAACTCCGATTTTAACCCGCAATTTACAGTTAATTCAGCATCGTTTGTTGTAGCGTTAGAAATTTCCATATGTTTTACGAACTTAGATCGTAATACTTCGAAAGCCCATTTTGATTTCGTTTATTTTATATCACTTATATGAGGTTTCGCTTTCAATGGGAAATGTTGGAATGTTCTTCTAAATGTTGACTAAACTAAAAGACTTACAGTAATGTAAAATTTTCCGAGCCATCATTACGAGCCATTCTGAGCATGGTTCGAATTCAAATATTCTCACCAAACGCCTGGAACATATATAGAACATGAATTCATTACCGAATACGCGCCCTTGTGTAGGCTATCCGCATTACACTTTTTGTTTCCTATTCGAAATAGCTTCGGGGTTTCGAACAAACTTGGTAGTCTTCGGAGCATCGAAAAACAATTAAATTATATATTTCATTAAAAGTTTTTTATTCCATTTGATACTAATTTGCATAAACGGATAAATAAAAACAACAACAAGCCAAACAGGAACAATCCACAATAAAGCACACATAGCTTTTTGCTACCCATATTTTGCCGATACCGACAATCTTGCTAGGTTTTTTCCGTATGAATGAAAAGAAAAGGCGCCAGAAATGGTCTTTAAAATAATAACAAATATAAAAGATATGGCGTCCGAAAATCGTAAGAGAAGTCAAATATTAGAAGAAAAATTTGGCTGAATTTTATCGATACAAATTTGAAAATGGTTTAATTTTGTTTCGCTTTTTTCCGTAAATTGTTTTTGAATGTTTTTAAATGCGTTCATTGATTTGTAATAAAAAAAATCATCTCTTAATGACTCCTGTATTTTGATGTTTTTATCGATCATTTGGTATCATCTATTCGTGTTAAGTCAAATAACATTATATTTTAAATTTATTACATTTGTATCTGAGCAAAACATAATGATTGATGTAAAATGTAATTGTATCGAATAAAGGCATGGATGTTAACTATATTATGCTATATAATATAGTTTATAGTATATAATATACATTTTAACAACTATATTATGCTAACTATATCAGTAAGCCTGAATATATTATGCTATAAACGTACCGTTTTCGAAGTGCTTTCGAAGTGCAAATGCTAGCAACTAAGACTTTACAAAGTTACGAATCTCAAGAAGGTGTTGTTAGCAGATTAAAATTTGTTTTGTAGATAAATTCGCATGCAAAAATATGTTCCAAGAGGGGTTTTGCTGCTGAGGAGATACTGATTAACACTGAGAAAACGATTAATTCAACAGTTCACCAAACCAAATGTCGTCAGAAGCAAATTCTGCGTTTTACCAAGTCACGTGATGGTCCGGTAACATTTTGGATCTACAGTCACTACAACGACAACAATCAAAGAATGACAAACAACAACAGCCAAGACTTATAAAAATGATAGAATGACAAAGGTATCCAGTTTGTTACAAAAATACTCAATCTACCCAACTGTCCCCAGTTCTGTCCCATAGAAATCTACTGGATAATTTTGGTGACGAAATTGAAAATGAAATGTATGTTGATCAAAATGGTAGCTTAGATGAAAAACTGATGGGATAAAATAAGTAAAACATTCGACGAAACCCTTGTGATCCACTTAATAGGTTGTATTAAGAGAAAAATCGTGAATTTCCTCGAAATCGCAACGAAAAATTGGTTCATATTTTTTCTTCCCATACAAGGAATAGTGGAACTTAAGTAAAATCTGTTATTAAATTCGTGAGTTCATATCCGAAAAAGACCCAAATGATGTTGTTCCATTAATAAGTGGGCCATACTTTACGTGTCTGAAGAAATTTCATTAGGATAGTTTGATCGGTTGATATTTCTTTGCTCGAATGCATTAATTTGATAACATTTTATATTATAATAATTGCCAATAATATAATTATCGCTTAAGTCGAACGACATTGCAAAAGAGGAGCGATAGCCGGAGAAAACACTTCAAAATCAAAAACTATGATAGAATTGTGTCTCGTTTCTGTTCATCGTGCGAAGGAACACACTTAGTCTGTAGCTCTCCTCTAAATAATATCAATAATCTAAAAGCGGACAACGAAAAGATGATAAGTTTGTTGCCGTACGAAAGAAAGCCTGTTGTAATCGCAGTAGCGTTTTGAAGAATATTGACTGATGTGTAAAAAAAAACGAATACATAGTCCGTAACACTCGCAAAAGTTCATATTTTAAAATAATAAAATTCATCTTGTCAGTAATGTTTACCCAAATACAAGTTTAATATTATTTGTACAACTATGTCACAAGTATTGTTTTACCAGATCCAAAGATGTAAAGCCACAAATACAGGAACACTACAGTTTTGTATGGTAGAAGAATACATTAGATTTATTTTCTTATTTATGCTTATATTTTACGCTCCTTGTTGTAAAACTGAACTTGAAAATGTGAACTGTATGAATCCTTCATACGGCGTTCATACGGAAATATTTGTTTTAAAAGAATCGAAAACAATGTTCTTAAAATATCCTTCAAATAATCTTAAAATCTTCTTCCAATAATGTTTTGGGTGCCTCCATGTTCAAACTCTATACATCAATCGTGGATTCGTTTTTCCATGATCAATGTTCTATCGAAGGTATGGATTTTTATATCTGAATGATACTCTTCATTCGTTAGCATGAAGAGCATAAGTTATAAAATATAAAATGAAAATCTAATTCAACAAATCCTCGTGTTCCTGCTTTCCTCTAGAAACGCCGGCCTGCTTTCCTCTAGAAACGTAGAAGATAGCATAATCAAACGGCTCCTCAAACGCTCCTCAAACAGCATTTCACGGCCAACGGCCTCGCAGTATGGCATGGTCTGTGAGCCTTAACGTAATCCGTTACTGGCGCACCGCAAAAGCGCAGCGGCAGTAGTTCATCGGCACTTGCTCCACGTCAAACGGTAGCCCTCATTGGTTCCTTGAGCGGAACTAGAGACCTAACCCATCATCTTGTGCGCGCGGGTGCTACTTCCTTCCCGGTGGCTGTTTGTGGTGGCGAACGAAATTGCAATTGCAACACGTCGCTGCTGCTGGGCGCAGCCTCCCTGCACCGTGGCCACGGTGCAGTGGGTCTCAAAATTAACATAGGAAAAGCTAGGCTAACGCTAGTGCGCTTCCGATCGCCACCGCACCCCGCACCCCGCACCCTGCCCGGGAAAAGGGAGTCGCTATCGAAACCGAACGGCACAAGCTCGCGGTTCGGGGTGGAGCTAAGCATGCGGTGCAACATAGGCTAATTAATTGCAGGGAAAGGGGAGCGTAATTTTCATGTTATAAAAATAATAAGCGAAACGGATGCAGTTGACCTGCGAAAAGATCAGTAGGCATTTCTGCGATAGGGTGCCGGGAGGGGGAGCGGGGTGCCGACTGGCGGAGGGTGGGTATGGCGATGCATCGCTGGCTATATGAGGCTTGGTGGCGTGGTGCAAATTTCTCCACCCTTGGGCCTCGCCGATTTGGGGGATGGATGGCATTGGCTGCTGATTTGCGGGCAGACCCTTGCACATAGCGATCGTTTCGATACGCTCCTGCGAATCCGTTCACCACGGCTCAGCACAGCCACAATAGGGTGGTGACGGAGGAGGAGGAGGGTCTGGATGTGAAGCCGAAGGTGAATATGAATGTTGTTCGAACGTGCACGGCCAAGACGGTCGTGGTTGGAGGTGCTCTTGATGCATTCTGCTTTTGCCCTTCTCTCTCTCTTTCTCTCTCTCACTCTCTCCCTATCTCGCTTTATTGTACTAGATCAGATCGTGCTCATGTAGGGCAATTGTAGTGGAGAAATGAGACCTCGAGGTAGATCTCTTTGCAGCAGGTGCCGGTGCCACCCCTGGTAGACGGACTTCTAGGAACGGCGTACGGGGGTACACTGTAAGTGCGCTGCTCAAACCCTCCAGCCCATGCCAATATCGTTGCCGGTGCAGTCGTATGCAACGGAGCTTAATTAATAGCAGATAAGAGTTATGAAGAAGCATGTGCCTTATAGGAAGACGGAAATGTAAGACGAAAACTGTTAAGAACCGGATGCACGTCAAACACGAAGGGCGCTAGAACACCGGAGTGCACAGAACCAATGGTTTGCGCGAGCAACGATTAAAACAAAGCATAATGGGAAGATGAGCGTTGCGCAAAAAAATTAAAAAAAAAAAACTAGGGTGAACGATCTAGTGTGCTTCGATTTCAAAGATAAGGCTCATTTGCCGCTTGCGGAATGGCCGTTAAAAGAACGACCTGTGTGGTATGGACCTGTTTAGAGTCTCTTAATAATAAACCTTGCGTCCTTTCATATTCTTAAGCTGCTAATTTAATATCATTTGTTTTTAGAAGCGATGTTCAAAATCATCTCTGATTAGTGGTAGACTTGAGAAATGTTAATTGAATCAAAAAACGTTTTAGTTTTTATTTCTTCTGCCAGAGATACCTAATGATAAAAGGACAGATTGTAACTTTTTTCTGTAAGAAACAACTACGAAATTAGAACTTATTGCCTCGGGTGAATTGTCTCTTTACTTTTCTTTTATTTGATTCTTCTTGCCATAACAATTTTATCGATCAACAAGCGTCTTTACTGATTTAATCAACATAGTCTTGTTTCTCTCCCAGCTAGAATGGGACAGTGTTATTTCTGCTGCAAATATTTTATTTATTTTCATTTAAGCTGATCGTTTCATAAGGGTTACAGCTAGGAAAGAACTGTAAAACAGTTAATGTTAGTATCGTAGGAAGTAGAAAAACGCCAGTATTTGAGAGTGTTTTGTGGATCATAACATAAACAAACGTTCAGATCTTTAATACATTTACAAAGTCCTAAAATGCTGTTCCTTTAAGCTATTTTTCGAAAAATATGCAAAAATGAGCTATTGAGCGTGTTACTGCACCTCTTTATTATTATACTAGAAGTTATTTAAGAATCAGAGTTTAGTTGAATCAGAGATTTAAGTTGAAACCAATCAATTGAAATCGTCCAATCTATCTTAATAACGCCTTCAATACACCTTTAACGGGCTGAACTTTTGCTTAAAATATTAAAATAACGCAAGCCATTTAAATTTTCTTCTATTATTACCAGCTCACTCCGAAACCGGTGCGCTTATTGCTCCGGTCGCCTTCTCGCCATGATGTGCATCGCTCGGAGGGCGCACCGAGTGGGTGATGCCACGAAGAGATGTTATGCACCTTTGGGGGTGCCTCTGGCTGCGACCGATGTCTTCGCGCGCTGGTGCATGCATCGTTCAACCGGCCGCACAAAAGCTCCCTGGACAGTGATTATTAACAGTAAAGACGCCGAAGATAAAGCGTACGGCGAATGAATGTGATTACCGACGCTGCCGATTGCTTCTGGGAGCCTGCACGCTCCAACATGGACCTGCGAACCGAACCGAACCCACTCCGTCGCACCGTGATCTTGAACCGTTGACATCGTGGGACCCTGTCAATGGGAGCCGACGATGACCACTTGGGCAGCAAACACCGGAAATACGCATTGATGCGCGCGCCATAGCGGACGACCCATCTCATGTTCCCATAGGCCACGGAACGGTGTGGCCTACAGATCCATTAATGGTGGAATGAACGGGTGGGGACTGAAGAGAGACACACCTGGAATACTGCGGGGATTCTTTTTTCTTTCGCTCTCTAGCTGCTTGCTGTACATTCCTAGATGGCTTCCTGGGGCGGTGAACATGAACAGGAGCAGACTGACCCATGACGATCTGCCGCTGGTCGCTGGTTGACCACATAATTGCATTCCATAGGTAACAATCTCGCTTAAGTTCGTCATCATCGGGTGTGTGTGTGTATGTGTGTGCCCGGCCAGTATTGCCTGTGACTATCTCTTTACCAACAGTTCCCTTCATTTCTCGTTCGTGCTGTTCACCACTCTCTATTAATCCCCGTGCTGTTGCTTCATGTCTTGACATCTTTCTGTCGCGATCTTTGTTTTACAATTTGCGGTACTTGACCGCAAACCTTGCCCTGCGCGTCGCATTGCAGTGAGAACTTTTTGCTGTTTTACAATAAAAGACAGTAAGGTGATGACCTGGCGTCAGATGTAGCGTACTTAGGATTAAGCCCCAGTAATGAAGCAATCTGTATGATCTTTATGGTTCAGCATCCGTTTGGCTGAGGAAAGTTGAGCGTGAAGTATATTTTTAGGAAAAAGATAAATAAAGTTATATTTTCTACAGGCACACGTGCTGCAATAAACGCATTTACTTTTTTATGCCTTTCAGTGAGACAGGAAAAAAGGCTGGTTAAACTGATAACAATAACCAGGATAGGATGAGATCGTAGGTAAATAGACCATTGAGCTTCAAATCGGGGCTTAGTTAAATTATATTCGTGTGTTTCGACATCATCCTGTTGAAAAAGAATGCAAACTAATAGTGAAAGATTATCAACAGGCACACTTAAAATCCAAACATACAATGCAAATTTTGTTGTTCAGCATGACGATCGACAACTTCTACGCAGCAGAACGGGTTCATCTTCTTCGGGAAGTACATTTCCGGGACGGGCGAACAAAAATGTGCTGTATTAGTTCGAAAATAAGTTTAAGCTACTAAAACAAACACTGGAGACACTGCTGCACGTGATCTAAAATAAGCGGAAGTAAATATGCGATAAATTTGGTCAAAGTTTTCAATCAAACAAACTCATTACTGAGAAGATAAAAATGGTTTTTTATTTTTAGGTTAAATTTCCTTAAAAGTAGATCAACATGTTTCAGTACAATACTTGTTAATTTGTTATTAATGTTAACGAATTTATTTGTTCTTAAAGAACAAAAAACAAAAAACAAAATCTAGCAAAACAGATTCCAAAATCAATTTCGAAGTAAAACACTGCGAAACATTTGGTAAGAATAATTTAAAATAAAATCAACACAACTGATACTGAATATTCGTAGAATAGTAGAATCCAAAATATAGAGGCTATTTTTGCTTAACTCAATTAATATTTTTATATAAATTTTTTTCTCAACAATCTTGATTGTCTCTGTGTTATTAACAGTGGTTAAACTAATATTGGTAAGAATTAGATTCATACGGACTAAATTACCCTCCAGAACGTATGATTTGAAAAAAAATAAAATAATAAGCGCACTGGTTTGAAAAATAGATTGTCGCTTGTTGAAGATGGTAGTTGTGATATACCTATTAAACATATATTTAACACCCTTCAGTTAATCCAAACTCTAAAGCTCCTACATCTTTCGATATATGATCCGTATGGTACCACTATCGGAAACACTCGGAACGGAAATACGAAAATATTCATATGTAAGCTAACATTCGCTGAAGAACATCTTCACATGGTTCTTATACTCATGTAAGACATTGACCATATGACATATGACACGCGGAGAAGATATACTGTAATGGTAGTCGGGTGAACGTAGTTAAAATTTCGTCGTGGAAAAATTCTTTGATGTGGAAACCCTAAATATAAACATTTAGAAACAAACACAGAAACCCCTCAAAGAGTACAACAAAAGGACAAATTGCTGCAATCTCGCACACGATTCGTACATATGATACTTCCAAGAGATTCATAGAGAACTACTTTTTTAACTCCATCGCTCTCCATTTATATCTAACCCAGCCCCAGTACGGACAGTTGTCTACATATGCAGCGAACGAAACGCTCGCCAACAGGTGTCCATTTCATTACAATTTTCGACTGCCGTCTCAGTTGTTGCTCCCACTTTGGTTCAATCGAAGTTGATCCTGCTGACATTTGGCGTTGTAATTGGTGGTTCATGAACCGACTTCAAACAACTATCAACCGCGTCACGCTTGCGAGCGCCGGGCAAAACGGAGCAGCATCAAGCTTTCGATCTCGCTACGAACTACGGACTTAGTTCTGGACGGGTGAGGACAGCAGACAGGGGCCCAAGAACAAGGAGGCAACGCAGACCGACTGGTCGCGAATACCTTCACCTTCATAGTCACCTAAGATGCGAAGAGTACGATACCCCAGGTATGACCGTGACTCGTAGATATTATATTGACTCCCCCTATACTACCGTGCTGCATACTGCTTCTGTTTTTGACGTACTTGTACTCCCTCCCCCTATACTCCCTTCACCATCCCATCAGTGTAACACCTCCACCAACGAACACGGTGCGCGGTGTTGTTCGCATGATCGAGTTGCTCGAGTCTGTGTCGGGCGGTGTGTTTTTTTTTGCTTTCTTGTTTCGTTGTTGTATGTGCGCCAACCCATTTTAGCAGTTGCTCTCATTTCGGGCTCACCAGCTTCGATCTGCCAGCTTGACTTACGTTCTCTTTCATGCCAACCGTTTCCCGCCTTCCCCCAGCGTTGCCCGCCTGGGCGGTTCTAGGTGACGGCGTTGGTGGGGTTGTGTTCGTGAGCCGGTGTGCGGCCTGCTGCCAAAGACAACGAGACCCGGAAATCGAACTTTTAAGCGGAAAAAATTGACCTTTTAATTAGATTGTCCATTCCGCAATCGCTCTTCGCCAACGACGTCTGTACGCCGTCTGGTCCGCTTTCCGTGCCTCTCGTTCGGTTTGCTCATTGACCGTGCACTCGTCGCAAATGATCACCTTTAAACTAACGACGGAGCGATGCCGAACGACGGGATTGGACAGCCGATTCTGGCAATATCAACGACGGCGTGTAGGAAACGATGAAGGTGGCTGACGAGTTCTTGCAAAGGCGCAAGTGGATTCTGGTTGACATTTCTGTATTTATTGGCAGAACAGGCGGACGCACAGGCATTTCGGGGTAGCGAGAGGTTTTCAGAACAAATGCAATCGAAGAGTTAACAACCATCAGTATATGCAAAGTGAAACTGATTGTTACAAAAAATAGAAACTCATGATCGATGATGAGGTTTCCATTAGAAGTGTATTTTGTTATAAATGTAAGCACCGGTTTACGTTTTTCACTACAACAAAATAAAGAGACACGTGTTTATGTATTGATAACTCAAATATTACTACGGAATAAAAATTCAACAACAATAACCGAAGAAATCTGAAGCATTTTAGTTTTTTTGTCACCATAAGTTACACTAAAAGTTAAAGTATTCGATCTTTTGCCATCTAAGCGATTCTTGTGCGACTGACGAAACTGGACGTATATACAATTTAAGTATTATCACATATGTCTCAGAAGTATAGGCTCTATTAGCCAGAAAAATCGTTTGTCTCGTATGTGTAGAATAGTAAATGATCTAGATATAATAAATACACTCATCGTATTTAATCTATAATCTTGATAGCAGGATGTCATCGGACGAGTTAGCTCGTAAACTACTTTTATGCCGACCACATGGCCTGAGAACGACCGCGAATTTGGTTGCGGCAGGTCAAGATCATAAAGCGATTAAGTTATTAAGCAATTAAGCAATTTGATGTATGGTTATATATGCTCACCTGTAAATTGATCCAAACATCAAATAAAACATACGAAGAAAAACCCTATAAACTTTTGCACATAAACCGTTGATTCGTAAAAATGATAACTTTTTTTGAGAAAATATGATAATAATAATAATAATAATAATAATAATAATAATAATAATAATAATAATAATAATAATAATAATAATAATAATAATGATAATAATTACATTTGAATTGAAACATTTCAACAATTGAATTGTTCATCCTACAATTTAAAACTCTATTTGTCAGCAAAAACTTACTGTATTTGGTGTTGGAAAAGGCGATGGAGTAAAAATTTCACTAAAATATGTGTTGGGAGAAATAACATTACAACATTGGTGATGCAAATTCGCATAAAATAACAAAAATTGTAGCATAATTATTTATTACAACGCGGTCAATACCATATGATGAGATACAATTTTTAAGAAAATAACATCCGTGTTGACAAATGTGGAGTTTTCTATGTCGATCTCAACACTATTCTAGGAAAAACAGATTGGTAACATGTCTTAGTGATTTTGTTGTTTTTAAAATAACGTTAAATACATGGGAGCAACAGATAGAAAAGATGTTCTTTGAGATACAAAAGCCCTTCAAATCAGTGGTTGCTTCGATTGGCTTTAAATGGAAATATTCAAGCATGTCCGAGAGCGTTATGTTCTTGTCTTGCCCAGTTCTACGTTTCGGCCATAATTTGAGTGTGAAGCAAAAACAAAATCAACAAGTTTAGGGATCGGCGCTTTCGATCGGCTCCAGCGTCAGCATCATCATCATCATCATCATCTTCGCCCCTTCGTGGTTGTCGTCGGCGTCGTATAACCGCAAGGCATGTTAGCTCTCTAGCCCGCGCAACAGTTTACCGAGCTCTCGTTCTCTCGTACCAGAGACCTGGGCGATCTTCAACCTTTCGACCTACACAAACACCTCCGTAGCAGGGCAACAACATTCCACTCATTCTCCCTCGCGCAACCCCATCCGCCGGCAGGTTTACCGACTACAGATCTTTTTCCCTTTTGCCACGGTCCTACTAGGAAGTGCGGTTGACCCGAACGGCGGGACCTGGGTGCCTGGTGGGTTGCGTTTGACGGCGCAAGTGGGTTTTTGTGGTTCATTGCGGGGCACAAGGGGTTGTGGTACGCAGGGTAGCGAAATGGTTCGCGGGTTCACGGTGCGCCAGCGTTGCGTCGCGTTGCGCGTCGCTAGCAAATCGCAGAACGTACCATTTCCTTGCCCGTTCTGCCTTCTTCTGCCGTGCGTTTGTTTTGCTGCTGCCGTTCCTTCAAATAGAATCTATATTTAAAATAGGTTACTCATAAAAACTCAATTCAACCGACCCGTCGACCGAGCAGCCGACCTGATACGACCGCGCGCAGTTTGAACTGTACGAGTGACCCTCCGCTGACGACGGTCTTCCTCGGCTCTCTCCTCCGCACCGATACGGACACAAAACTCCCTTTCGCTTGGCGACATAATCTACCGCGCTGTCCACAAGTTCAACGACAACGTTCGCGGGATCTAACTCGAGTCCGAAACATGCTGATCTCGCGATACAGTTGTTGTTGCCGTTTCAGGTAAACAAAGTAAACCGTGACGTGCTCTAATACTATTCTAAAAGATGAAATGCAAAGGCCTACAGTGACTAACAGCACACTTCATTAGCGGGCTAAAAAAATCCGGAATCTCCAAATGATATAACAAATTCAGCTTGAATAAATAATCTGTAAAAAATGAGTAAATATTTTATTTTACAATAATTCATCATTGAATTAATCTTGAAAACGCTACGTTTAGCTAGATTTTTTTTTAATAAATAAAAAATTGTTCGAGCTTTTTCAATAAATTGTTGCTTAATTTCATTTATCACATAGTAATTCTGTTTTCTTTTTTTTGGTTTTGTATGTCTTCCTTCTTGTTTTCCTGTGATAAGCCACTAGTAACAAAAAAATAAATAAGTAATAAATAATAGAACAACAATAATTTTTTTTGAACCCATGAAGTTCATAGTGTAAAACTCATACAGGTACTTATGTTTACAATTCAAACATGTCGTTTTGTTTATAAGATCGCTCATAAAAAAGAAAAGCCGTCAAGTGAAGCTTCTGATTCTTATTAGTGGTAAATTTTTAATACCTAATTTGAGATCAAATTATATTTACAAACATGCAAACCCATTAAGTACTGTCAGAAATGTTACAATAAAAGAATAATTTTCTAATCCGCTAGTAGCAAAAAAAAACTGGTCGGGATGTAACAAGTGAAATGTACTCTTCCCCCTCAAAAGATTTCCCCATCGAGAAAAATGTAGAAAAAGTATACTAACGATATAGAGTCGTCCACAAATGCTAGTTTCGTTCGATCTTCCTCAAGTCCACGCGTTTAAGAAAATCAGCCAAGTCGCACTCGCCCCAATGTAGAAATAATTAACATAATTAACACCAACAGTTAGCGATCGAAAAGTGATTTGCCTGCTGTCTCGCCCCAACATATCATCGCCCGCTTCCCGGGGGATTGATTCTGCCCGAACCCCGTCTGGCTGTATGTCTGTGTTTGGCCACACGGTATCATCATCAGCGTCATCGTGGAAGAAGCGGAGAAACCCGAGGTTCCGAGTCGGTAACATTTGGCCCGAAAAGTTCACCGCCGGTAAATGTTTGCACATGGCATTTGGCATCGCCGGGCACCACCACCGGGCGTCCCAGTGTTTCCACCCCTTCCACGAACCGCAATCTAATCGATCTTATGCGCTCGCGGTGCTAAATGTCGTACTCGCGTCTCCGCGTGCGCTTTTGCTGGTAGTGGTGTTCGCGAGAGACGAACGCTCGAATTTGCTTCGCAATTCGCAAACTCTCGCGCAACCAACCATCTAATCCTCGCGATCGTGATACCCAAAGAAAGGCCGACTCTCTCATCGCGGTACGGTTCGTGCGAAGAATGAAAAACGTGATCGCGTTTCCAAAACATTGCGCGGCCATACCGCGAAAGCCTCTATCGCTGGCACTTGCCATTCTGCGTTTGTTTGTATGCTTCGGCGGGGTTTTGTCCCACTTCTAATCGATGCTTTTGTTTGGACTAGTGAAAGGAACGAAATTCTAACAATTAATGAAAGATTTTGGGACGTTTTTCAAAACTAAAACCCTCCACTTTCAATTTGTTCTTCACCTAATCTTTGTAGAACATTTAATAAATCGATGACAAAATTTAATGACAAAATCTGTAGTGCTTTCGTCAATGTTGTGAAATTCTCAAAACAAGAGGCTAACTAGCACTACCTGTTTGAAATTCAAAATTTCCAAATCCGTGCTGGATAAGAATGAATGAAATCGATGCTCAACATTGCTCTCGATGGTGACAGAGAGCGAGTTTAGTAAACAAATCACGAGAGCACGTTAAATCCGGTGCGCCACGTGAGACCCGCGGCTTTCAACAGGCTCTGGGAGGCAGGTTCATATCGGAAAACTCGATCGGTTCGTGAACCGTTCGTAACCTACGAAAGCGATCGGTTTTGACATTTTTTAAGCTTGTTAGCTACAGTTTTTAATTTACATTTGAGATTTTAAATTTTGTTTTAATTTAAGAATTTTAAGATGCTATTACAGTTATAATAAGTTTTTGATTTATGTCAATACAATTGAACCATAAACAATATAGATTTTAACTGACACTTAAATTTTTAATATTTCAATTATGGAATAAATTATAACAACAAAAAGTAATGTATAATCAGACAATGGGTAAACATTTCGCAGGCATTGCAAGAGCCATAAAAGTTGTAATATAAAAAGCGTATTTCACTATCTAGTCTAATAATGTCTCAAAATCAGTTTATATGAATTATTAATTTTAACCTGTCTTATTCACACGTTCGTTTAAGCTGTGGTTTTTTGTTCATTTATGATTTTAATAGTACTTTATTGTTTAATATTTATTTATTGATTCTTTTTTATTTGATTCGGTCACACCGAATAGCTAACCCACAAATAATGAACTTCATTCGTGATGAGGCAAACGAAAAGAAGGAAAGCTATCGAACGATTCGTGTTTCGTTCGAACATTCCGATGCCACCGGTCGGTCAGGTTGTGAACTCCGCGCCGCGATTTTATTGACTTAAAGTAAGCGTTACGAGAGCGAGAGTAAGAAGAAGTGTGTGAGAGAGAGAGAGAGAGAGAGAGAGCAAAACTCGCGAGAGCTGAGAACGGAGCGCGCACACCGATACGGAGAAAAAACGCAGCAAAGCCGAGAAAAACAAAGCAACCCCACGCTTTGGAGCCGTCCCCATCGCGGCATGCGAGTCAATTGCGTGCGGCTAGCGAAAGACGGAAGGGCGCGTTCTTTGCTGTGCGGTTTTCCCCGTGTTTGCGTTCGGTTTTGTCGTGAAGATCCGCCGTACCTGACGTGTCGCGATCGAGTTTGGGACGTAACCGGCGTCCGAGTGTGCAGAGGACAACACTTCGGTTCACCCGTCGACTGATCCAAGCCGATCATCCAAGTGTGCGGGTTTCGAGATCCCGGCCCAGCGATCTGGGAGTGCACGTGTGCGACGTAAAACTTCCACCCAACGCGTAAGTGCCTACTCGATTTCCAGTGCGCGTGAGCAAACGATTTCGGGCCGAGAACCCGATTGGAGTGTCTTATCTACGCCGATCGCAGTGTGACGGTTGGCGAAGAACCTGTTGCTACATCGAGCATAATTAGTGCCTACCGACCATTCCATCGACCGGAAGAACAGAAAAGGTGCAAATGAAACTGGGCGGGTGTCCTTCTGCAACGAGCTGCGATATGCGCCTTGAAGGTGTCAGGCCTACCTGATAAGCTGTACGCGTGTCCGTGCGTGCGGGGTGTGTTTTTGTACTTAAAAATAAAAAAAACACACACACTTACACGTGTGAAGGTTTAACAAGCTACCGCGACAGATTAATTGCACCTGAGGAGTGTTTTGTTTTTTCTGGAAGAAAAAAAAGGTCGGATGGTTGTTGGAAAAATTAATGCACCCGCCGCTTATCGCCGTATCGAAGCCTTCGGTGAGGTGAATGTGCGTGCCTGGGTTGGAGGAACGTTGTTGAAAAACCATTCATCCAAGAGGTGAGAATTCGTGTGTGACATCTCTGACATTAGAATCCGTTTTGCGGCCAGCGTTTCGCGAGCACATGATCGTGTGTTGTTTGTAAGTCATCCACACAATCCGCCCGTTGCCATGTGTTCAACGTACAACCCGCCCCGGCTGTGTGAGGGATGTACTATATGGCGACCGTATTGTGCGGGAGGTTCCGTCAACCGAGAAGGGGTTGTAAAATGTGTGTATGTGTGTCTCGTGTCCGTCGCGAGCTCGAGCATGTGTGTGTGTGTGAGTGAGGAAGGGTGGCAGAGCTCACCGTAACGTGACCTTTTGTGCTTCGAAACGAACCCGTCTGCCCTCGCCCGGTTTAGCACGATTAGCCGCAACGATGAGCTTCAGCGTACAAGGGAACCTACGACATTGCATAGTGTTATTGTATGAGTTCGTGTGTATGTGTGTGTGTTTATGTGTGCTGTATGTACAGAGCACGGGGTTGGACAGCTTCGAACGTACGCTCCGGTTTTTATTTATGAGCTTGAAATATTTCTAATGACAATTATTATTCCGTTCGAAGCGCACGTCGCACCACCCATCCCACGGTCGCTTCTTCCGGAGATGATCTTCCACGTTCCCATTTGTCAATTCACGATCACCAACGAAGTGCGGCGGCGTTGGTCGGTCTGTGTGTTGTGTACGCGCGTTCCGCCGCGGTGGACGAATGTTTCTGTATTTGTTGTTTATTTACTTCTCTCGCAACCGTTCTTGCCACCGCCCTCCCCCTTGCCCCGGTTTCATTTGAGTCACATTCCCCGTGTCCGCGCCGGTGGCCCCTCCCAACTCACCCCCCAATCCACCTTCTCAGCAACGTCAGTCATAACGCGTTCTAAAGTTCTAGCGCGAAACCGATCTTACCGCTGGTATCGCCGTTTCAGCGCAATCTCTCTCCCTCTCTTTTCTCCTGCACCGGGCGCGGTGGCGGGAGCCAGTTTGACATTCTTGACTTGAACTACTTCAAATGTCAAATCATTAATAGAGAGGCTTAAATGTTAGGCCCCTGCAACTACGCGGCCTACCACCACCACCACCACCACCACCACCACCACCACGGTGATCAAACTGCTGTGAGGTGGGAGGGTAAGCGGGGTGAGGGTCGACCAGAGAAACCAGAAGACTTGTGCAAATCGGTTCCGTGTGGCCTGGTTTTTGAACCGGGGCGATTGCGATTGCTCTCCGGTGGGTTTGCGGGAAGCGTGCTCCGATTGGGAATTGATTGATCACTAATCCCGCGGCAAAATTGTTGACGTGCTATAGCGAGCCGTGGGTGACAGATCTGGAATGCAATTAGTCAAAGGTAGCTGAAGTGATAAACATGTCTGCAGTCGAGGTGACTACACCGCCGAGACATTCACTACAAAATATACCTTTTTTCCAGTTTGTCCCAAGTAAGACTTGCTTCGGGTGTAGAAAAACAAATAAAGATCACTGATTCTTCAAAGGTAGAAGCATCTAAATAACACCCTGAACCAAAACAACTTGACCACCAGATTGCCACCGAAATAACCGAAAATTTCCGGCGCCTCTCATGAAACTGGGAAAAATGATAAACTCAACGCTTCAGTGTTGTGTGTGTTTCACACGTGGCATAGCGTTTAAAAAAAACACACGGCGACACGTGGATTCCCCCATGCGGCCCAATAATTTGCCAAGGTCAATCGACACCTGCGGGGAGAAAAAGTGCGTCAGGGGAGAGAGAACGATTATTGTAGTAAACTGACTGGCTCGGAAACGGCCACCGTGTGTGTTGGCTGGACGGTTGGTCTAAAGAAAAAAAAAAGAAGTGTTAAATTGATACAAAACGCGATCGGATGTGGTTGACCGGTGCGCCGTTGTGTGTGCAATGGCACAAAGAAATAAACACAATGAGCATGACGCGGCCATACACGCACCGTACTGCATCTAGGTAATCGATCTATTCGCCGTACACACACACACACACACACACACACACACACACATATACACCTGCGTTGTTTATGGGTATGAATGCACGTTCTGAAGGTGGTCATCACCAGGGGTGAGGAAGGACCGACCGGGCGGGCGGAGAATGAAGCAAATCGTCAAGAAGAAAGGTGTCATAAATAAGGGAAGAAATCGAGAGGAGGAAGAAGCGATCCGTCGTGTCTGAAGTGGAAGGGCGAAGGGGAAATCGAAGCTGGCGGGGAACGAAAAGTTCATGAGTCAACAGACAAGTGAACCCAGGTGACTTTGGTGACCGTCCGGGTGACTGAGCTGCCCGGCTCGCGACTCTCGGTTCGGTTCGGTTCGGTCAGAACTGCGCAGAACGCAGCGAATTGGCTTCTCGCTTGCGTTGGTTGGTCTCTTCGCTGCCCCTCACAACCTCACCCCCACCCCCCACCACCCCGGTCCATTCGTCGCTGTCGTCGCGCATACCAAAAACCCATCCATCGGTGTACGGTGAATGGTGTGCGTGCGCACAGCCGTGTGGTGTGGTTAGTATTTGGACGGGAACTTTAAGTGTATGTAACTGGGGTGACGTTTAAGGTGACGATGAGGTGGACGATGACCACCAAGAGACAGCGAGCGACGACGACGACGACGACAACTACCACACCGCGAAGATGACTCTCACGACCTACGCGGTCAAAGTGTGGACACCGCCGTACCCTCTTCCTCCCCCTCTTCCCAGAAGGGTAGAACGGATGGAACGAATTGAGCGCGATCGTCGTCGTCGTCGTCGTCGTCGTCGTCGTCAAACTTCTCCTCACCACCCGCGGGCGTTCGACGGTTCGTTCCGCGCGGTTTCCAACAGAACGTCTGGAAGAGAGATCGCGGATGGGTTTGGGAACACAGAGGACTGTCGAATTATCCCTCATTCGTCCCTCATTCGACCCCTTCGCTCTTTGCCCTGGAGGAGTTGGAGAGCCGTTTCAATCTCTGCCATCAAAGAACGACCGGAAAGGTTATGACATTCTGACGACTTCTAGAGGTGTACATCGTCAGCAGAAACGCTACAGAAACAATCCGGCCCGGGGATTGCGGTGCCATTAATACACATTAACGCCCGGCCGGGTCGCGTTTCGTGAACGAACGGTCGATTAATCAAACTGCGCCGAATGTGCGACACAAAAGACCATGTTCGGTGAAGGTAGAAAGTTGAGTTTTACACGCTTATAGTAACTATTTTGCTCTGCAGGCCGCCGTCCAAGCGAACAGTGTTTTAGTTCGAGTTCGGTGTTTGTTTCCTTGCACGACGCGAAGTGCGCGCGCGTTTGCATTATCTCCTGCCATTTGATGCACTTTGCCACGGGTTGCCCTTTCGGGTTGCTGTATTTATATGGGTGTGTGTGTGTTATGTATTTGAGATGCACACGGTGTGTCGTAGAGACAGCGATCCGGGCAAACTTGGCTGATGCGCGATCGCTAGGGCATCGTCGGTGTCAAGATCGCTCCCTTAGAGCAAAAGGCATGGGCAGGCGGATGCAGTGACGCCCCAGGGGAGGAATGGATGGGCTGGACTTTGTGACATGCGGGAAGAGTGTGGGACGATAGAAACGAGACGTGTGCGCCGTCTTCTTCACACAGCTCCTGTTATTTTAGTTAGGGGTCATGCCCTCGGCTCTCTCGCCAGTAGCGAAGTAGACCGTGTAAACCAACATGCTCCTCCGGTCATCTCACCTCACCCCCAATGCTCACGAAAGGCACGGCAACGAGCGATCGATGTGTACGCGTTTCGATCGCCGCCCGACCTTTGACCACATCTCGGGAAGGAAGCTCGCGGGAGTTTGCCAAATGGTCGCCGTAGTTGTTGTTGCCCCGCACGGACCAATTGGGGTTGGCGATGATGGTGCTTTTTGACAGGAAATGTTTGTTCAGTGTTTGAATAGAATTTTATTTCATCAAACTGTTCAATGCAATAGTTTAGACGTGGAAGTGGCTATTGTCTACTATTACTAAAATTACTTTTAAAAACCTTTTGTCTCTAGAATATTTTCCCTGAATAGAGGTCATATAACTACGAGTTTGACAGCAGAAAAGCTTCGAATATTTCCTTTTAAATGCTCCTCAATTTGCCCTATTTTCATGAATGGGATGCGTTTCGGTTTACCGCACGATAAACAACGCTCGTTACACAATACCCGCTAGTGTCAAAGTATCAAACTGTCTGTCTGGCACGTTCTAGCTCCACCGAAAAGGCGAGGTTACGAGGTGGAAAACTGGGTCATCGATAAAAGAGCAACCCACACCATCACCAGCCCAATCAGGATCCGATAACGGACGGACAGTACGGCACGGAGTCCATCTTCTACGTGTACGCCACGCTACTACCACCGACCGGCTCGAGATGATAACGCGCGAAAGAGGATACACGCGTATCACGCAGCAACGATTGCCGCAGCGTGGACAGGTGCACGACGCGCACGTATTGACCCTTTCCGCGCCACCGCCTCCACCTCGCTCTCTTCTCACCTTCACCTCAACCCCTTCGTTAAACGATTTCATGGCCAAACGAACCTCACCCTACGGGAGATAACTGATGGTTGTCATTTTCCGTCCCATCCGCTTAATCTTATCGCTTCGGCTGAGCCCGAAGCGCTTCATTTGTCTGCTGCATTGGAGGTTGGATGTTAGCAGTTCAAATTATTACTATAAAGTGTACGAATTGCACGAAGCGTAATGAATTGTTTAGCTCTGTGAGCACAACAGAGTGTCACATGCCATGGGGATGCATTACCCCCGCCGCCACACATCGCCACCGTTTTTTTTCATCGTTGTCTTTCTTTCGTTATCGTTACAGAGCCGTGAATCACCGACGTCCGGCCGTGCACCGCGGGAAACCATTCGGCCGGCCCGCGACGGTGTTTTGAAGGCGTGAATCGAGTAGCCAGGGCAGTGGCGCGATAAGTTGCGACAAGTAGTGGTAATAAACGCTGCGTCGTGTGCGTCGGCGGTTTGAACCGCGAACCCGCGAGCCAAAACGAACACCACCACGGCAGTCGGAACAACACCTCCCGGCCAGGTCATAACCATGTCCCGTGGCATACACGCGGCCGCCGGGTTGTGTGTTTGCGTACGATAGAACGCGACAGCGCGTCGACGGCGACCAAGTGAGTAATTGAATACGGACCCGAACGAGAGATAGCATCATCATCGTCAGACGATCAAGTGCGACTCGAAGACTCGCCGCCTTACGCCGCCGTCCGTGCGAAGTGAATGTGTTAGCGGGCACGTACTTATTCGGATTGGGAACACCAGCAGCAGAAGCAACCCCCAAGGGATCAGACACCTCCAGGGTACCTGGTGTGGTTTGGGCTTCCGGTGTGTAGTTTTGTGATCTTGATTTGAGCCCCATTACCGTCCGCAACACTTCGGCAACACACTCACGCGATGAGTAATAGCACTGTGCGATACTAATTGTCCCGGGCTGATCGTTTGTCAAAAGTGTCACGTACCAGGTCGCTCGGGCGGACACTTAGCGACCGCGTGGCGCGTCCAGGGAGTCTCTGCATCCCTCCTAATCGCAACCTGGGGGTGTCTGTGTGTGTGTGTGCGCGCGTGTATCGCTTTTTTAGCGCCCGGTGGTCGCGCTAGTGCTGGTTGTTGTGCGATATCTCTAACTCCCCGAAGTGACCGATTGTGAAACCGTGCGTGCGTGTTTACGTGTGTCTGTTTTTTCCCACCCTGTGTTTGTGTGCGTACGTGTCTGTGTAAGGGTTTGTGTAAGGGTTGGCGCTGAGCGGAGTGTCGCGTGTTGTTGTTATCTTCCGCCACCGCCACCGTTTCTCCATTGACCGTTTCTTGGTGCGTCTTGCCCACCGTTCCGGGGTGGAAAAAAAAGGGGTGGCACTACTGGCTGTATTTTTGGGCCGGAAGGGCTATCCCGCTATCGGTATAGGCGGCAGCAATGAGCGATCGCGGTTGTCGTCGTGAGTGAGATCATGAGGGAAGTGGACACTTCGGAAACATCCGTCGTATGGCCTGCATGGTGTTACACAGGTAAGTCCCGATAAGCAATCGAAGCATTTCTCGCCAACGAGAGTGGGGAAGACACAGTGAGACGACACCGGCACCAAACGCGAGCGCCCGCCCTTGTGGATTCTCACACTTGCGGTGACTTTTGACACGCGTTTGAAGTTAATCCCGGCTTTAAACTATTTCCATCATTTAAAGTAATTCTATCCGCTTACAATTAGGCCTCCGAATGTCAAGCGGCGGCCGGCGGCTTTACGTTTCGGCTCGCTTTCCACTGTTTGGTGGACGAGAGGAACCGCTTGTAGGGATTCCTGCCCACCAAATCACCGGGGCCGTCCGGGTGGCGTCTCGGTACCGTTTTCGGGTCTCGTTTCTACCGCGGCAGTTGAAAACAGGTGGAAATGGTGGCGTCCACTTCTGTACTTGACCGGCGGAAAAGAACGTAACAATTGAATTATTTTACCACGGTGGATTTTTCCGACTTTTCCTACTACTCCGGTGATGCGTGACAGGATTTCACGGTGTACTGCAGATAGTCGGTTGCTGCACGTTGCAGACCTCCGAGCGTAAAGATTACTTTTGTGTAATTTTTTTTTCTTTTTCGTAAAACCAACCGCCACGACTTCAAACTATATAACACCGCCGCTTAGCGACGAGTGTGCGTTTGCGTTTGCTTCCTTATGTGACCGAAATTGAATTTCCGACGCGAAAGCATTCCTGGAAGCTAGCGTGACATAAGCCAACGATTAGGATGGGTCAAAGATCATCCGCACATAACAGCGCTCATGCTCCAGAAACGCCCACACGTTCCACCATTAGCGGAAAGCTGGAGCAGAATATTTCGGCCGTTTCTACGAACCCGCCCGTGCTGGCGGCCGATTTTAGCACGGTTTTCGGTATTCGGTAACGACATTTGTGCTCCCCCTGCACTTCATCGAAGCGTCGCTAAAAAAATCGATAAGCCGCTTCGTTCCGCCGATGTTTGTTTGCTCCCTCCGCGTATCAAAATGGTGTGAAATTTTCCGATAAGGTCATGCCCCGAAACGGTTTAGGCATTTGCATACACTAACACCGCACCACGCTCAGGGAAAAAGGTCACACAGTGAAGACGGAACGCATTTGCGGTGAATGAGGTTATTCCGTTTGACACCGCTGTTACTTTCAGCTTGAACGATAAGGTGAGGTGGTGTGTTTGTTATTTTGATAATTGGCACAAGACGTTATACTTTTTCTGTTAAATTACTACTAGACCCAACTCGACCCTGCTGTTTGGTCCGAACATTCCTGTGGAGCTCTCCCAGTCGGTCAATTTTGCGTACATTTTCGACGGCACGAAAAGGCTGCGCGAAACGGGACCACCTTTTCTCTTAATTTTATGTTTCTTTCTTTTCTGCAATAAGCCATCCGTCATCCGCCTTCATTGCGGCCGGTATGCGCGCACGGTTCGGTCGTCAGGTCACATTTATTGACATTTGGAGCGCGGCTGACGGTTTGTTGCGTTTGAAGGAAGGTACCCCACCGAGGAGCACCCGTTAAACAAACGATGCTCCCGCGAGTTAACCTCTCGTGAGTGCGCACGTTGTGTCCATGGGCGCTGGGTGGATGTGCGCTGCCGTTTTGCCTTTGGACGAACGGTCTTTGGCTGGGCATGGGTCACGATTTGCAAAAGCAATTACAATTACTCACCCTCTCCCCTCACTCTACGAAGGGTTGCCCCGCGGTGCGCTAGAGGTCCTAAAATTTTGGTCCAAATCAAGCGCTACCGCGAAGATCGGCGACGGCAGCTGCCATTTCCCGGCCGGTTTGTTCGGCTCCGGGCTGATCGTCTTGGGGTGCGCTTCGCGGCGATGAGGTTGGGTTTGAACTTTGGCCATTTGCTGAATGCTTGCTAATTCGGATGCTTGTTGGGTTGGTCGATGCGCCGACAGCTGGTGGCGTGATGTCCTGCTGTGCGTGCGATTCATGAGAACTGTGCGCCGTGTTGATCGGCGGATCGTAGGTTGGTGACATTGGGTGTGATCTTTGCTGCCGGCTGTTAACGAATGTGGCAGGGGAAACCGTTCAGCTATCGGCGTAGATAAACTTGATTTTGTGCTGCTAATTTGCAAATTGCCTCTAGCGTTGCTTTGTCCTTGTTCTAATTTTGCAGCAAGTATCGTTAGGTGTTTTTGATGAATGCAATAAATTAAGCGAATAAAGTAAATAATAAATAATTGCATCGAATCTTTCAATATCGATGCATCTCTAGCGCAGTGTCTACGGTGGAGCTGTGAACGTACACTTGACCCATCACGAGCCTAAAATTATGGTGTAATTTTCAATGATAGTAAGGGTGTCACGAACAATCTTGTGTACTTATTTTTACTGCAGCTATATTTTATCACGTGATGTCGAGCTAGTTAATTCCTTTTTGATTTTTTTTACTTACTTATTTTTCATAATTTTGCATCTAGTTTTTTACGCATCCACATAGGTTTTTAAGCATACAATTTTGTTTTGTATTAAGTGTTTCAAATTTACATTGTTGAAAACATGAAGCGATGTACCGTTGATATAATTTTCCGGGTATTTGAAACTAATGTTACAGTAGACTAATAAACAATATAGAGTAAAATTTCAGTCAGAATAATCAGAATGGCAATGAGAATTATAGTAGCATTTAAGTAGTATTTGTAAATAAATTAATTGCCTTTCTTACTGAACGAAACATGATAAAAAATAATTAGTTCAAACGTTAAATCTTAGCGGATTCTATTGATTGCATGTTCATGTCAACTGCATTTAATGAAATAATCCCGAATAAACTCTTCGTATACTGTTCATAACTATACTCTTCATAATTTAAAAGGTAAATAATTCTTTGATATTGGAACAAACGTTAATCAATGTTTATTTTGCATTTAACTACGCTAACAGTAGAATACAACATTATTTAAAGAAGATGACCCAAGTTTTGGTTAAGATTTTTTTGAATTTTTTATGAACAATTGTAGTCGTTATTTCCATGTCGTCATTGTTAACATGTTTAGTGTTAAGTGTAGTTTTTGTTGTATAGTTTAATCTAAATCACCCAAAAAACGCAATTGGATAGTTTCAATGATTTTCAAGATCGATCATTTTTTTCTGATTTTTTATAACATTTTTCCTTAGTTTTGCAACATTACCTGGAATTTGGTCCGTTTCATGAGCCTTGTTAAATTCACTTCAAAAATACCATGCATGCTGCAATCGCGGAGCAACTTATTGATCCTCTTGCCAGCTTCTATCGTTCAAATGGCGCAGATGTATCTCATTTATAATACACAAACCAACCGAAAAATCCCCGAACCCATTTGAATGACAAATGTCAAACTATCAATATCGCATTTAGGACGAGGCCCGACGGATCATCGCGCAGGAATATAATAAGCCCCGCTCGGTGGTTTAAAACGACCATAAATGGATAAAATCAAAGCCTTTTGTAATGGGTGCTGCCAAGGTGCTTCTGGATAACTGTACCGTGTTCTCGAAACAGGCGCATAATGTCTTGATGTGTTGCCGTTTGTTTAATTTTCTTTTCTTTTTTCGAGGAACCACCGCTTACGTTAGCATACGGCGTCAGCTTCACGCCGCCGATTCTTCCTTCCGACGGTGACGAGTGTATCTGGTGCACAATAAAAATATCTTTCCCCATTGCCATCATTGATTGGGCACGACAACGTTGCGTTGCTGTTGTTTGTTGCCGCTTGGGTACCGTTTGTTTTGTAAAAATCTGTCCCACGGATCCACGCAGTGCACGCGGTCAGGTGAATTGGCTCGGATGAGACGCGAAGCAAAAGATGTTTTGTTCATCTGTCCCCAGTGGCGTGCCGTGGCGTGATTAGTCCACCGGTTGTTGGCATTCCGGTTCCGATGCTAAGCATTTTCATACGTGCCATAAAAAGCGCCTCAATCGAACTTTCTTCCTAAATACGCACGCGAGAAGACACACCATGGACAGATGGAAAATGGCGCGAACAACCGTTTATTTTTGTCCGTGTGTTTGTGTGCGCATGGCTGTATCGCAGATCCACCCGATTGAAACGAGATCAACATAGCTCGTCAGAAATAATAAGCGATAATAAAAAAAGAATAGCCTTTATCTCGAAATCGGTTGTCTGATGATCGTGTTCGTGTTCGTGTGGCCCTACTGGATCGGGATCGGAGTGGGAAATGTCGGGAAAATTGAAATGGAACAGATCTGACACTGGTTTTCGGGACGATTGGGCCAGCGATCCAACAAATCGGTCCGACGCAGGCGACAAACAAGTTCGAACGTAAAGTGTGGTAATAAAATCACAGCTCGATCGGATCGGCAAGCTCGTGGTCGTGGGCTCAGAACGAGGGTAGAAGAGTAGGATAGGGAAGACTCGGGAAGAGGTGTTCTGCTGTATGCCCTGAAGCCTAATTTGGGAATTTTGTGTTTTTTTTTTTGTTCGAAACCGATTTTAATGTTTTCATCTCGGAGTGAGTCGCTTTACATTCTTCCACCGGACAGCAGGTGAAGGTAAAGTGAGCGTTTGTGTGCCGAAGCTGATGATTTTATGCGTACGTAGTAAAGAAATAACCTCTCCTCATCATAAGATGCATATGAGCGCTCGGTCGGTGCTGCGGAAGAAGATCGGGACTTTTACGACACTGTGGATCCTTTCACAAAAAGGGCGATTTTGAATGACAAAGAGCCGCGTTTCACAAAAGAAAAACGAGTTAATTGTAAATCCCTCCCCGTGCCCGCTTTCCCCTGGGAATCCCGTCCAATTATAGCGGCGAATCATCATCGAATGGTTAGTTCTAGCGAGACACGGATTAGAAAATCGGAATAGCCAATTTCTAGAACGCTGCGCGGTTGTAAACCACCTGAGGTGTCCGCAGCTGAGCACCGAATTCAAAGCACCCATGGCAAAGACACCCGAAAGGTCATCCTAATAACCGACCGTGGGCAAAATTCGGCGGCCCGTAATCCAAACGGTGCTCTCCGTGCGGACCGGTTTCGTTTTTATTTTTGGGACCAAACAGTTCCTGCGAGAGGAACGACCGTTTTTTATGACCCCTCGCAGCGGACACGAATGGCTGTGGCCGAAGGATCACCTTGGTGGTGGTGGTGGTGGTCTCTCCACCCGGCGATGTATGAATATGAAGCAGATTTTATGATTTTACCGCGCGGGGATCAATCGTTCGCAGAGAAAAACGAGATTCATTCGAATCCACCGGGTGATTGTAAGTGCGTGTGGCTGCGTGTGTGGCTGTGTGTGTGTATGCGTGGAAGAGATCGCACTTTTAGCCTGGAAGTTGGAAGTCTTTTTTCCCGACGATCGACGGAATGTGATCTGGATTAAATTGAACCGCTGACCGAAAGCAGGCAATAAGAATGCCGCCCATTAAGCAAACCAGGTCGCGAGGGATCGGTTAAAGTTGTTGTTGTTTTTATTTCCCTGTTACACTACCCGCTGTCTGCGCGGCTCCTCTCCGATGCCGCCGCAGCTCTGAAGGAAAACGATCTGGCGAAACAAAACACCCAACCTCGCCGTGTGGAACACACGTTCACACATTTTGTCGGCACAAGCTCGGTTTGGTCCTTTTGGCAGACACCGGTGTACCGTTGATGTTGTCCTTTGTTTTTGTATTCGGGCTATGCCCAGGCTCGTCGTTGTCTTCCCCCGCGGGGCGGGCGGGGCGAACAGGGACGCGAACGGCAGGACGGCAGGAATCGTGGGATTCCTTTTACTTTTCTTCTCCTGAAAGTCCGTCTGACGCCGCTGGAGGGTTACGTCAATCGTCGGACGAAGGGCAAAAGTGAATGTTGTTGGACTTTTGTTCGTTCGTACCATGTGTGTACACCTACCCCGCGCTCCCCTCTCCCCACACCATTCTGCTGACTACTATCGTTCCGAACCCGCGTGGACGAACCCGAGGGTTCATCCGGGAGTGGTATGCACCCGTATGCGGTGCAGGATATTAAAGCATAATTCGAGTATGGTTTGCAAATTGACTGATTAATTGCTCGATGTGTGGTGTGCCACGATATGGTATCGCGGTGATCGATAACGATAAGCTTTATGGGAGTGAGCTGTGAATGCCTGCGAGGCGGATCGCGTGACGGGAGGGTTGATGAAATTAAAAGGCACTCGCGAAGTTGTGAATTACTTGGGATTTGTTTGCAGGTGCGTTCAAGAGTGTGTAAATTGGTGGGGTTTTGTATGATTAAAAATAAAACTATAATCCATGTTTTTTTTTTAAATAAAAAGAACAGTTTGCTTGAAATTCAAAACCAAGAAGCAGACTTAAAGAATCGGACAACGCATGATTGCTTCATAATTTGTGAAATGGAAGCGTAAAATATGATTAAACGGAGCCCGTAGCCATGCCCAACCTGTCCGATGGCAATGACAGTGTGTTGGCCGTCATACATCTCAATTAAAGGACTCACCGGTGATCGCTGATGAAGATGATGATGACACTCGGAATGCTTGCTGCATCACAATCTCCGAACCCGTTGTGTTTCCATCATAAATTGTTGTAAAAGTTCTCTTACTCGTTATGTCGCTTCCTTTCTTTCGCCGGCCGGGGGGAAAGGGGGGCCACCCCAGCCCAGCTATCCTTAAATTAATGATGGAGCATTAAAACTGGAGTGGTCCATGGGTGGTGTGGTTATCGGGTCGGTACGGTTCTCCCTCCCTCCTCTCATTACGGATCGCACGAACGGAAGTGCGCGGGACTGCTCGCGCTGAGGTTGTTACAGTTTCGTCAATAATAATGCGAGCCTCCGAGCAGACCAGCCAAAACAGACTAAAATCAGAGAAAAGCAACCGAAATCGGGTTCCCCATTTGCGCGCGGTACCTTTCGCCGGTGCTGCGCAATCCCAAGAACGGCAAAAACAAAAGCCAATTTGAAGGTTTCGTGGGTCAAATAACGAAAACAAGGGAGTAAAAAAGGTGAGCTGCACACTCACAGATTACAGAATAAAAAAAACCTGCTAGACGGTGAAAGGTGCATTCGGCGCAGAGGTCCCGCACCCCGATGCAACCGATGCAGTTGAAAAGTGCAACTGTAACTGCGTCCGATTCCACGAAAGTAACTCGACTCAACCCTGCCGGCAGACTTGTTGGTAAAAGTCACGTAAAATCGGACCAACGCAGAAGAATGGAAAAATTACTCACACATACACATACACCGGCAGGAAGGAATGAAAGGATCCCGGATTCGGGTGGCGTGGAAATCCCCGGTCGTGGAACCTTTCTTCTCCCCGTCGTGGAGTCGAGAAGCATCAAAGCTCGCGGTTGTTGTGGGTTGTTCTGTGGTAAAGCGTAACAAAACTGCCTTTACCGCAAGGGTAGGGTGTTCATTTTATTGCTCAATTCGGGTCCCTTTCGCCGTGCGGAGTGTTAGCAGCATGATCCTGCCCCTCGTGCTGCTGGCGAGTGCATTCTTGTCGGTGGCTCGTTGGGGTGTGATGAGCAGATGAGAGCGCCGACGGTACGGGTACGGATACCCTACCCGATCGTAGCCCGGGATCGAATCGCCACGAAGAAGAGAAAGGAACGCACAGCCAAACGATGGGCAGACGATGGGCGCGAACGTATATGTATATAAATATAGAACGTATTTTGGTGAATGGCGAGGAGAAAGGAGAACCTTCATCGCTGCACTGGCCACGGGTGGGTGAACGGGTGAGTGAACCGCGAAAGGCGCCGGGGTATGATTCCCTTGAACCGAAAACTACTTTTCACTGGTCAAATACGCCAAATCATCCAGTTTGGGTGCACTCGCGTGCACCGAGCTCACACCGGCACTCGGCGTCTCCGTCGTCGACCACCAATGCAGAAGCGCCTTTCGAATGTCCTGCTCCAGTATGTGCAGCGTGGTTCAATGGGTAAGGTTGAACAGGATTTTCGCGCGATATGATGAGGCCGCCAACCATCGGGCAGGAAGGATACACTTGCCCGTGTGGCGACCGTTGGGAAAGGAAATGACACGTTTTGCGCAATGCCGAAGAGAAAGGGACAACCACGATTCGGTTACCGTGGCTCGCTGGCTTAAAGGCAGGCGACGCCGAATGATGACGCCTTAAGATTTTTTCAACGTTTTTATTTTTATTATTTTTTTTTTTGCTACAAGCGCAATAACGATGACTTGTGATCGACGAATCGATCCGAGGGGCGAATTCGTGCGGAGGTTTCGGTTTCTTTGCGGGACGATAGGAACGTTTCGTAAGGCCTTAAACAGATCCCTTTCCCAATTCGTAATGGGGGTTTTATGAAGCCGTCCGGTAACGCCTTATCGTCTGCAACGATTTAATTAACTTTCAGTGGATGTACGGTTGAAACATGAGTGGCTTTCGAACTAATTTTGCTATAAACACTGAATCCAAAATAATTGTTTTATAGCTGAAATTTACCTTCGGTCCATAATAAATAAGACAAATAATGCAACTTGGCTGATGCAATCAAAAATCGATATTGATTTTAAAATTATTAAATTTCAATATTGAGAATGTTTTGTTTTCTTCACTCGTGCGCTTTGATTGATTGGTCAGATGCGTATCAAAAAGTCGTATCGCTTTCAACGCATTTGATAATTACTGACAACTGGTTTCAATTCATATTTACCCTTTTTGTTGTCAAAATTGACAAACGGCTTGATGTAAACATGTTTTAAAAGATAAAAAATTGCATCTCAAGCATGATCGAAACAAATTAGCACATTAATAATTCAAGAATGTAAATAAAATAATTCTAACAATTTAATGTTTGTAAACACATCAATAAGAATTCAAATAAGGTAAACAAAATTAGGAAAACGTATGCGCCTCACTGTATCTCTAATAGAGAAGTCCAAAAAAGAAAGAATCCGACAAAGTTTAAACTGCTATACGTAAATGTTTTACTGTTGGAGTATCCAGAAATTGTTCGAAGACCAACAAATACTTTATTAAATATTTCTTGGATTTGATAACCACAGAGTCTACGGGTATTTTTTACCTTAGTACCGGTGTTAGGTAAATTGTTGTCGATTTAAATACAGAAAGACGGATCGTCAATATTGCCAATCTAAAACAAAATTTCACCCATCACAGAGGTCAAAGGCTTGAAGAGAATAAATAGTCGAACCATTCTACGATCGTCGGCGATCGTTCTCTATCGTAAAATGAATGAAGTAGAAACAAAAACCACCGCTCAAATCGCATAGATCGTCAAAATTGTACCGGCCAATGCACCGGCATCATTGCAGCAGGAACAAAAAACATAAAAAAAAAACAAATCCCCAAATTCAACTCGACGTTTGGCACGGCAGCAGGCATTCGTCAAGGGGGTTAGTGTGAGAAACGGTTTGGATCCACCCGATAGTTACACCGTCGGCATCATAAGGCGAACGTACAACAACAAAACAAAAAGCCGCCAGCAGGGATAAAGTGGAAGAGGGACGATTGACAGGGAGCGGTAAGCAGGGGCAGTGTGAAAACGAGGAAACAGAGGAAAAGCTGGACATGGGGAGGGAAGAAACTTGAAACTTAATTTTATAATTAAATTGTTTCGCCCGTATTAGGAAATTAGGTATTCCGATGCGGTTCGATATAACTGTACCCCCGTGCTTTGTTTGTGGTGGGTTTGGTTGATTTACTTTCATTTTTTGTTCACTGTTTGATTTGATTTTGGCCCGTAAAATGAAACAAAACACACAGCGCACTCCGCTAGTAATACGCTCTCGGGGGCAGGAGCGCTCGGGAGGAGTAAGAGTAATTCTTTTTTTTTGCGCCCCAGAAGGTTCAACCTCGGACTACGAATCCGAAACTATTCTGTGTGTCTGTGTGTGTGTGTTTGTGTTTTTTTGTTCGTCAATCTGTTTCGCGGAGATCGTACAGATAAGCAACGCTGGGGGAAGGTATTTCACACCAGGCAAACAGCCGCGAAACGCGCCGCATTTGCTTGCGATCGCCGGTATAATGACATTAAATGGGCTTGATTTTTATTGACTGCATAATAGGAGCGTTGATTTTACGAGGCCTGTGTGATATTTCCGGAAAGATGGTACCAATCAGGTGGTGTCGATCGGAACACCGATTGTCAAGCCCGGGCGTAACCGTGCCGTATGAGATCCGTTTACCTGTGTGAAATGTACGCGGCGACAGCTTTATGCAACGGGACGTTAATTGGTCCAGCCCTGGAATGTCTGGACGGTTCGCTACACCGATGTGCTGTTTGGAAACCGATTTCAGATTCAACAGATTAATTCACTCTTTTCTTGCCGGGAATCGAACTCGAGAATTCGCCACGATCCAGCAGGCACTGTTTGCAAACACCGCAAAACAGGGATTGAGCCTTTTACGCGGCAGGTACTCCGACAAGAAAGACATGCCCCGCGCGAAATTCAACGTCGGTGGCTCTTCAGCTGAATGTGTAGCCACCTCCTAGCGTGAAAGCTCGATTTGAAAGATTTGTTTTTCGCTGTTTGAGCACGCCCAGCGGTTGTGTTGTGTTGCTGTGAATTGGCTTTCAATTGGCAGAAATTGTACGTGCTTGCGTATGTGTGTGTGTGTGTGTCTGTCGATTCCCCGCGTTCGTAGCTGCGCTTTTCCAATGGGCAACTATTACGGATATTGAGTGGCGTTTGTGCTCACACCCCTTGGCTAAGGGTTTTCCGCTAGATTCCCGGGGATTTGGTAACCACCCCGGGCGCACGCTATTGTACCGGCTCGGTCAGCCTCTCGCCACCAGCCACCGACCAGCCGGTGTTTGGCGCGGAAGGAAATTAATTGAAAAATTGATTAAAACATTTGCCGTCATCTGCGCGCTGGGCAGTTGTGTTCCGTTTTCAATGTAAACTGTATCAGGTCCGGGGAGTGATGATTTTTCCACTTGATGGACACGCGGCGGAAAAGATAGTTGTATGACGTGGCGAGGGCTCGCGAGTCCGTTTCGGTAAGGTTCGAAGGAAGGAAATCTCACTACGCAAGATGGAAGCGCGCTCGACTTCCAAATTGGTAAGAGCACACTGCACAGCAGCAGCAGCAGCAGCAGCAGCAGGTCAATGGCGCGGAAATGGTTATTGTTTGCCGAAATATATTTTTTCACGTTCAGAGGGATCCGCTGGCGAATGGCGGATGTTGTCTATGGAAGGGAAATTTACTTTATCAGATCAATCGAGTGAGGTTTATTGGTATTGCTTACCGAACAGTGAATGAATTTCAAGAAGGGTTATTGTCGTCGAGTCTTAGACATGATGTTAATACACTTCTCCCAGCAGATGTGTTCAATGTAGTAAATTATGATATACTTAACACATTCTTCATGACAAAATATTATTTACAAAATGTTTACAATTTAATCGCTTCTTCTATTTTGGTTAAGACGAGTACCGTCGCTGCTGGATTGGTTAGTGCATCATAAATACTGAATTTCCGAAATGTTGCATGCATATTGGCTTTTCCGAACGCAGCAGAAACGTCGAAACAAGGCCAATATCGATCGTTGATCGCGATGATTATATGAAATGGACTGCATACGATACAGTTACACATAACAGAGCATTATGTTAACCATGCGGAAGAAATCAATAACAGAACAACAGAAGGTGATGGAGCCTAACAGGTGTTTAGTGTTGTAAATCTTGAACTCTGCTTGCTCTCGTACCGATCGTACCGTTCGATGCTTCCGGAGAAAAGAAATGTTCTGACCTCTTGCACGATAATGAGCGCATCGGCCAGCGAAAAACCCTCATTAAATGTAAAGTGTTGAAAGCATGATTGCTGAGTGGGCCGCACTGCTTTGCACCAGCCGGACTTTGTGAATGTGTTTGAATTTTGTATCTCCAGTTTAGCTTCTCGCAAACAAGGTGTTTAGGGAAATTTCATAATTACCAGTGCAAGCAGTTGCGTGAAAAAGTATGCAACAGTGTACGGTGATGTATGTGGAGTTGAAAAAATGCCTCGATGCGGCATGACGAACAAGATGAATAAAGGAAAGAAACTATATCGATTTTATTTATAAACAACCATCTGATAAACTTTCACATTCTATCGAAGAAAAAAAAAACACATTTCCTATATGCTAAACGATCGGTCAAACGACTGTGCCAGTTAATATTCTAAAACGTTCAATCAGCATGGTGTTGACTCTTTGCGGGCTTCGCAACCAACCGACACGTCCAGCCAACTACCGAACCAAACGCCCTTCCCCAAGTGCGGCGGATCATCGTTCGGATGATCATGATGATCATGATAATGATAAATATGTTATTATGCGCCTACCTTTTATCGTCGACCCGCTCGTTCGTACATCGAAGAATGTGTAGGAAGCGGGCGGTGAACCATGCACTTCTTGTGCGCTCTTCCGATTCTTTGGTTTTTGCTGAGTTGCACCCTTCCTTGGTCCCTTCCTTTTCGGATGCAGGGAAACCACTGGCCCAGCCACCTCCCGGCGAAGTTTGTACGCCACCTCCCGGCGAAGTGATCGTCAGCCGAAGCGCAATATTGCGCAGATCGTAACTGTTTATGATCTATTGATACATGAATGCGATGATTCGTATTTATGATGCAAACGTAATCGTTTATCCTATGGAAGAGATTGTGCAACCGCCGTGTTCGTAAGATGGTTTCCCACAGGGTTCTATTTTTCCATTGCGGCATTGCGAAGTGCGGCAGAGCGTAAGAGATACTTTCCTTGTGACAGGTGTATGGCAAAGTTGAAATCGTTGTGATGCGTTCTTTTCCGCTCCTTGCCATAATGTCCGCGCATTGAGGTAAGCTTCAATTTGAACAATACACAATTAAGTCAGTTTAAACAGAAATGAAATGGAGTTGGCAAGCGCGCTGTATAGCAATCGATTAGAGTCAAAGTGGTGCTGTGGTGCAACCCAATGGAAAAGCGACGGCTTGCTTTCGATCGATAAGCCCATGAGTGGTTTGTGCGGCAGTGTACAACTAGCCCCGCGAGGATTGCTGGTGTTGGTGCGCATGTTCGGCGGGTGTGCACAAGAAGGAAGCATTGATCACCTCCGCCTGAACGGCAGCAGCATTGTCCTTATCCACAGAAGCCCGCCCACATCTGCGCTCGCGCTGGCTGCTGCAACCGCAAACTGCAGCCTCCGATGGTTGGTGCAGAAGCAACGACTAACCGTTTCGGTACCGGGGATCCCTGGAGGCAAACTGTATCATTTTCTTACGATCGAAGGCCGACTTTGCACGAGTTGCGAGCACCCGGAGGTAGCCCGTTTTTCCACTCACCGGCCGGGTTTTGTCTTAGACGGAAGAAGTAGATCCGAGGTGGCGGTGGACCGACGATATTCCGAATGCTGGAGGGTGTAATTTATTATTTAATGTGCCGCGTGTGCGCGGGCGCGCGCACTCACACACCCGGGAACGAGAACCAAGTTCGACCAGATGATCGTGTTTCAATCCTCCAGCTCCACCAGCACGAGCATAACGACGAGCCATAAGCTCTTGTGCCCGCGCGCACTCGTCCTCCCGGGTTTCGTCCTGGTGTGGAGGTCGATTTTGCAGCGCTCGGCAGATTTTGAACCTTCCGCACCACAGCACAGTGGTGCCGCATGGGTGTCGCACCGATAGAGACGGAGGCCGAGCGCGCGCAAAGGGCTACCACCATGCTGCCCGGGGCCGAAGATCAACGATTGACGAAGTCGCGAGACGGGACAGAATTTACAGCCAGCCGTGCGCTGCCCTGGTGCTGTGTTGCGATCGATGAAAGGAGCGGAGAGAGCAAGACAGAATGTACCATACTGTGCCGCAATGTTGGCGGCAGCGATCCGGTGGCAGCAGTAGGCTCGTGGAATTGAATTGAAATAATTTTGATTAATTGCTGATTCAGCGAAATGCAATTAACGATAAATACGGTAGGGAAAGGTGGAATTATTGACCTTTTGCGGCCGCTCTCGCCAGGATGCCCGTTCGGTGCGGAGGCTGCTGTGTACAATGGGCGATTTGTGTATGTGTGCGCGAGAGTGCACTTTGGCGGTTGGCAAACGGTGGTCGTACCAACACAATCGCAAACAATCGCGCGTACGGCGGCGGTCGGTGCACATTGCCATCCATCCAAACATGACCTTCCTTGCAGCGATAGAAAGGAAGGGCGACGTGAGTGAATGATCGATACCGGAAAGGGAAAGGGTGATAACGGAGGAAGAGCGAGAGAGGGAGACGGTAGTGGGAGGGGGGGGGGGGTTGCATTCGATGCATCATCCATTGGTATTTACGGAACCGTTAGAGCAAAGGGCTTCGAGCGATGGTTGCAGTGAGTGAAAAGTGCATGGTGGCATTTTTCTTGCCACAAACCGTACGATGGTGGACTTGGACGATTGAGTGAACGTTTTGTGTTCGTGTGTTGTTGCAGTGTTGCAGACCTCGGCCTAGCTACCCGCGGGAGGTGGTTGGTGAGGTTCGTGTTCGGAGGTATCTGCGGGTGCATTGATTGGTTCCGGCGAAGGAGAAATGGGAAGGTCGTTTGTCGCGGGAAAATTGCCTTTGTGGTGTCGCATTGTCGCTGTCCCCGTCAGGTCGGAGAAAAGGTTCCTGTGTGTGTGTGTGTGTGCCTGCAGCTGGTCGATCGTTGGTGGCAAATTGTTCGCTTCTATCATATGATCATTTCATCCGAGGGTTTGTGTGAATGCTCGGTTACTGGTACATGGGTTTAATAATGGGAAATGATTGCTTAGAACGTAAAGAAGGAGGCGGAGTTTTTGTGCACGATTTTTGCAAAACAAATGGGATAGAATTTTTTAAGCACAAATGGGATGATTAGAAAAGGTGGAGTTTCTTGGAGATTGAAGTGTTTATGCTTGTGTATCCACAACTAAACCTGATTGGGACCTTTCTAAAAACAAAGATTAGCTAATATACTTCATTATTTTAGGAGTATATCACGAATATTGCGCGATTTGTAATAAGAATGGAACAATTTCTTATTGTTGCATTGTATGCACATTCCATTGTAAACGAAACAGTTTTTGTTCGACAAACACTCTCACAGACTTATGCAGCGAAATATTAATTCATATTAGGCAATCAGAATGCGATTTGGAATAAGTCCCATTCCCAATACATTATTATTGTGGGACTTATGGGACTTCCCAATTATCACTTTCACCTGACTTTCTGTAAAAAAACTTGTTCTTGTGATTGATGTTCAAGCTGAAAAGCTTCTTTAAGGTAAATTGCTGGCTAGGGTAACATGAGAAGTAACTTTTCTGAATTATAAGATTTTTACAACACAAAAAAACAACAGTTGAACAATATTATGTTTTCCAATTAGTATTCTAACGGCAGCAATATCTTCATCCAACATGTTCCAAAGTCATCGTTGGAAATTATCATCGTTGCAACCCCTTTCCAAGACCGAATCAACGCTCCAGGTCGGTTTAACCTCCACCCAAACGTCTCCAATTAATCAAATCCAATCCTGCGAAGCTCCAAAATTGCCATAAAGCGCACTCCCCCTCGACGATGAGACACGGTTTTTTTTTATCATGATCGCAACTGTGGTATTTTGTTCGAAGATGCGATGCAGCAGATATCGCAGTGATGCGGTAGGTTGAGCTTACCACCGTACCGTCGGGTGTCACCTGCGCCCCAAAACACGAAGGTGGCTCAGAGATCACGCTTCAGCGAGTGGACTGTCGGGTCTCCCGCTGTCTTATAAAGTCATCGTGTGTCATCCCGGGCGAGGGATCGTACGAGGGTGGGTTCGCGTCCCGGTGAAGGTGTGGAGTATTTTTTGATAAAACGATCGGGCAATCGATCGTGGCGAATGTGGCGGACTTGCCGTCGTCGTGCCGTGGTTTCTTTTTACACCGCCAACCGTGGTCGGCAGTAGCGCACCCGGTCGCGCACCTTGCCTCGCACGGTCGGCAGGAATCAATTTCGTGGTGGGTTCCGTCGGTGGTAATTTATTCCAAAATTGATCGGTCATTCAGACGCGTACGTGACGCTATGCGCAAACCCAACCCGCCAGTACACCGATATGCCGCGAATGAAATGAAGGAAACGTAGAGGATGCGTACTTCGTACGCATGATGGCAAGGTTGAAGGCTGGGTGGTGGATCGAACGAACCCGTGGATCGTGGGTGCTGTCGACGACACAGCGGCGATACGTGAGACGGAGCGATAAAGATGGAACACCTTCACTTGGGGATATGTCAGTTTGAATTCGGCGATCGTGCCGATGGTTCGAGGCCGTTTCTGTCGTCTAAGCTGGAAAAAGGCATCATGCACATGCAAATCCCATTTGCGGCTCGATTCCATTCCGTTCCATCCAACGACGATCGCGGACAATATAATCGAGAAGTTTGTGTGCCGCAGAAGAAATGGTGTCAGAATGGCGGGGTCATCGTCACAGGTTGTTCGTCAAGAATGTCATCCCAAACGAAAGCCATCTTCTCCAGCGAGGAGCGTTGCGGTGTCACTTGATTTACTGCGAAGAAGAATCGATCGAACTGTGTGTGCGCGCGCGCGCGCACACGTCTCTCGCGGTTGTAGGTGTGATGTTTACTCACCCACACAGCGCTGCTGCTCCAATGACTCACATTTTCTCACACGGCACAGGGCCAGCCCCAATGGGTGGTGTGCGTTTGTGCCCCATGTCGATTTCGAACCCGCTAACGACCTGCAACGTGAACGGAATGATAAAATTCTCTTTGTTCTGTTTGGATTTCGAGCTTTCGAATCGTTTCCCGGGATAAGGTTAATCGCCCATACATTCTGCGTTGAAATGAGACACGCGTTGTGTGCGTACCTACGTTGTGAGCGAAATGAGCTGAAGAGCAGAGTAAATTCAGCACGGGCTTTGTTTTGAACACTTTTTGCACACTTTGTCGTAGCGGGAGAATAAAGGCGATCGATTGGTTTATTTGTTTTTTTTTGTGCGCAATGTCAAACCTTCCGATAACCTTGACGGGTTTTTGATTTATAGTTCAGTTGCTTGCCGTTGCTGCAACAACATCTGCTTCAATTGCTTCGATAGCGCATTTAAAACGGAAACACGTTTCCGTGTAGCAACCAAGCCTCAAATGCATGCAAATTCGGTGCATTTGCATATTTGGAATCCTTTTAGGAGCTTGTTGCGATTTGTCTGCTATCCAGGAAAAGGCAAAAATAAACTTTTTCTTCAAACCATTTTGTGAGTGAGCTATTTCGAAATAAAGTAATGTTCAAATTTTATTTCCAAATGTTTTCCCTCAAATACATACAAATAGAATTTCTCACATAAATCTCACCCCAGCTGCGGCTCATCACAGATGGAACGAAAAAAAATAACGCTTGGAATGTTTGACCGTAATCGATTAGATGCAATCGATAGGCTATCAAGCAGTTGGGCTCCTCTCCGAAATACCTGTAAACTATGGGGCACCCGAAAGTAGGTTTGATTACTTTTCAATTGCGCCGGCAAGTGGTGGTGGTGGTGTCGATGGATGTTTCCCCAAACACATTCCGGACATATTTCTGCGGTCCCGGGGCAGCAACGGCCGGCCCAGAACCAGAAGCATCATTCAGCAACAGCAGCTGCAGCACCCAGACACCCTTCCAATCGCACGATCGTGCCTTCAAATTTCATGCGGTTTAAAGTAGATGAAACATTTGGGCTCCTGTCGGGTCCGTCCCACTTGGCGCAAGCGGTGGTGGTAATCGATGATACCCAAGGTTTTGCCCAGCCAGCCGGTCGCACCTTCCCGAGAGCAGCACCAGCAGCAGCCACTTTATGGAGTGATCACAATGACGTACCCCGGGCGGGCAGTAATAACGTTGGTGTTTGGCCCGGGCGTGTTTGTGTGGGAATGACTTGCAACTGCTGGCCGATTGTCCGCGGTTGAACAACACACTGTTGAACCGCAGATCTCCGGAACGAACGCGCAATGTAAACAATGTAGCACCGGAGCTCTACCGGAACAGGTTGGAAAAAGGCTGACTGGGTGGAGGCCCCCTGATTCGTGTGGGCCATTCGGGAAATTGGAGAGTGTGGCGGTAAGCACCTGCGAACGGGCAAGACGAGGCACAAGACGACGAAGAGATGAAGGAGAACAACTGAAACGGAGCACCATTATGCTTATGATTATCAAATGAAATTGAGCTATGCTTCCGTCGAGTTTGGGTTGAGTGGCCGAGGGGCGCACACTGGACAAGGGTTGCAATGCGGGGCGAGCCTGGTGGTGGTGGTGGAGGAGGTAGCGAAAAATTGTGATTTACGGTTGTTTTTTTTTCCTCCCTCTCCACCACTTGTTGCTGTACCCTTCCACCACCTCCCTCCCGCCCTCCCGGTGTCGTCCCGTCCGTCGATCAACCTGATCAACAACGCTCAGCCTCCGCGTAGCGTGGAGGGGCCGATTGGCGATCAGGAAATTACTTTCTCACACCTTTTAATTTTTCGATAAAGATCCAATCCATTTGCCACACATCGCCGCCGTTCAGGCACACACACAGCCATAATGAAGTGATCTAGTAAGGTCCAAACATTCAGCAACAGCCAACAACGCGTCGGGAGAGCTGGGAGGGCTGGGAGGGCATTTTCTTTCGGTGTAGCGCCTGGCTGGTGGGGTTTTTGGGTGGCCGGATAAATTTCACCCTGCTCACAAATGGCTGGAATGTGCTGCTGCGTACTACGTCAGCCAGGGCAGGGCCGTACTTCCGCTCGTAACGTTCGTTCTTGATGGCCACGGTCTAGATCGTCGTAATTTAGACCGGATCGATCGCTACCGGCGGAATGAGCTGGCTGCAGAGGCGAATAATTGAACCTCCGGTTTGTCCGGTGTGTCCGGGATCGGCAAACATTACGCTGGAAAGCGGCTACCGCCACCACCGCCATTTCTTCCCATTCCCATTGCTCCTGCCTTTACGCTCCTTTACGGAAAAGCCAATCGTGCATAGGCCGATGGCGTGGCGCGGCGTTATTAGGGAAAAACTTTCTACCACCGAAACCTTTCGATGACTATCTAGCTGTGCGGTAGCAGCTTGCGGCCGGGTAAATTGACTCGATTGGGGCACGCCAAGCACCGTAAAATCAAACGGTACGGGACGACGGTGACGGTAACAGGTAATGCGGCGACAGTACCACCACGGCTTTTTAATGACAATTTACGGGTTTTGTTGATCTCGATTTGATTAGGCAGCCCTGGGGTTGCCGGTACGCGTCGCACTAAACGCCGTATTTCCGCCAGCAGCTGTCTTTCGAAGCCTTTTGATTGGTGCTGCTGCTGCTGCTGCTGCGTGCACTTGTTTGAATATGAAATTTGAACACTGCGATCATGTTCGATTACGCTGGTCCCTTGAAGCGATGTATGTGTAGCATTATCGCTTCACGTGGGTTATAAACCACATAATCTTGAGAAGTATTTAATGAAAATGGTTGTTCAGTACATGTTCAGTACTGAAGTGTCATAATATTTTGACTTCATTTTTGACGTATTTTTTCCAACGCCTGTCCCACAGTGTGATCGTTTAGCAGGCTAGTGAGCTTTCACCATCGATGCTATGCTCCGTGTGCGGGTGGAACGCGCGAAGATGCAAATGTTGCACTTGCACAGCCAAGCATAGTGTAAGCGACACTTACTTCATGCTTGGAGCGCTCGCTCGTTCACTCGTTACAGAGTTCGCATGAAAACGGTGCTCTCCCACACCAGTCGTAGATCCGATCGACGATTCTTCGAGCAAACAAATACAATCCAACCGTTGCGCCGCTCGGCACCAAAAGAAGACTGTATTAAATAAAATTAGCATTATCGAGAAATTTAATCTGCATTGCGCTGAACTTTAGGTCGCCTCCCTCGGCTCGTCTCGGCTTTCCTCGGGCTCTTCTTGCGTTCGTTAAGAGGACGGTGGAGGATGGTGGATCGCTTTTCGGTTCTGCGAGCAGCTAGCGAAATAAAGTTGTACGCCCCATACAATATGCTCGAGCAGGCTGAGGCTTCTCCTGTGCGAGTTCCGTGTCCTAGAGCGTACGCCAACGTGTCGGATGCATAATGATATGCAAACGATGCTGGGTGCCGGTGCCAGTGTGCCGTCGGTGTCGTTCGGAATAGAAGCGGAATCGGAAAGTCACCGTCATCGTACGTACCTGTCCGCGTGCCGGTAGCAAGCTGCTGCCCCGACGCTGCTGTCGTGCGTTGCATTCGGGTTGCATTCCGAAATGTCCGGTACACTCCGTCACCTACCGCTTTTGACCCTGACGGCGGGGTGTCAGCTCATGTTTTCAGTTGCACCTTGGGCAGCAACAGGAGTTGAGGTGAGTGGTGGTACGAATGAGGGACGGACGTGTAGGTATATCGGGCGGACACAATGTTGCCGGAAAGATGTTGTTCTTGCGCTAGGTTCCGCGCGGATTACACGCCTCAAATACGTACGGAGGTTTGGATTAATCCTTCCAGCGAGGGTCGTGTTCAATGAACAAGCGTACATAAGAGCAGATCAGCGCGTTAGGTAGTGAATGTTTGGCTGCGTGCTTTTATCTTTCAATCTTTCCGTGTCATGTACCGTGACTTAATCATTGGCCACTCGGGGTGAGAGGTATTAATAATGTTCAGCGTTTGAAGGCAGCAGCACAGAGTCGCGTAATATTTCAGCCACTGGATAAAATACTCCTATTCCAGCTTCGATACGTAACAATTATTCAGTCGTGGAATGTTTTATACCTAGTAATTATAACTGTTCGGCTTTGAAGCAGTTTCGATTTCACTGCGTCTGAATGTTAGTAATTAATCCTAGCTGATATCTATCAAGTTGTGTGTTAAATTATTGTTAGTTTTGTGCAAATTGTTCAACTACGTTACATCTTTGATTAGCCGTGTAATTTGCATAGCATTACTTAAACCAAATAATATTCATGTGAAACCAATATGAAGATTTTCTGAGACAATTTCTCACGTCCTTCGAATGTAGGGCGAAGCGGAAGCCTCATAAATTTCCACATTCTGTAGAGACGCGGTTACCGTTGCTTGTTGCTGTGTGTTTTGTGGTTAAAACTGCATTGACACTGCAATCAAAGATCGCACATTTAACGGTTCATGTGCGTGTGACTCTGAATAGAATGGTACGGGAGTGAAGCATTCCCTTTCCATTCCATGTTACCCCTCCCCCCTCCTACCTCCTTCCAATCGATCACATTGATTTTGTCGCCTAAGTGGACTCATGCAAACTCGGTTAAGCCACGGTAGTGTCGATCGAAACGCAATTGTTTGCTTGCTGACCAAATTGTTTAATCGCGGTGGTTGCAGTGGTGAGAAAAAAGTAATGCGCTCAACTAAGACGACGTGAAACGCGCCTCTAACGCTGGTTGTTGACTTGCAGCAGCAGCAACAGGTTGCATGGATGCTTGGTTGCATGAAAAAAAGTCGAATGACTGACGGTGATTATGGGGCGCACATACTTGCACAAAGCTATCGGCAATCGAAAATGATGATGGTGGCGTTTGATCGTCTCTCTTGTGCATTCGTGGGCTATTGCTGCAGATCTGGGAGCCTCGCCGCGCTAGGAAGTGGTGTAGCAAAGCTCGCAGCATAACATAAATCGATCTAATTTGGTATTTTCTCTTTCTCTCTGTTCCCTCACTCACGCTGGCCGGAATCGTCGTCGTCGTCGTCGGGGTCCGGATGGCGGTTTGGGATCGGTTTTGTAGGAGAAACAACAGTTAATGAAGATTTACCGCAACGACTGGTGGCAGCGGCAGCAGCAGCAGCAGCAGCGGCAGCAGCAGCAGCTTCGTCCGTTTCCCCTTCCCCGATAGTGCTATTGGCGCAGCCAGAGGACCATCATCAGCGACAGAACGCGCGACAGCGAAAGGAACAGCAGGCTCAGCAGCACCAAGCGTCATCAAATCAATCTCGGTCGTCATCAGCTTCATCAGCGTCAGTGTCATCGTCACCGTCGTCTTCGCCGCACTCGCGCTCATCGCCCTTCCCATCCCGGCCGGAGCGAAGGAGGGAGAAGCGGAAATCAATCACACGTACGCCGGTGGCAGGGCTAGCGAATAGCAGCGCCATTGCGGCTGCCCTCGAAGCCGGTTCCGTTGCAGTTGCGGCAGCACCACCGCTCGCAACCACTGGAACGCACGGTGGACTTTTAGGGCTTTCCGCACACCGGCGGCTTACGGACGCACTGTACGATGGTCGCACACTCGATGGTGGCACTGCTGCACTGCTGCTAGGTACGCGCGACGCAAAGATCGACGGAACCAGTGACGACGAGGTAGACGTGCCGAGGAGGCACAAGGATAGCGGCGTGAAAAATCTTCACCTCGGCGTTATCGATACCAGGCGGCTGCAGCGGCAAACGAAGCAAACGAAGCTGCACCACACACTGGACAAGATGCTGAGCGAGCGAATCTACGATCGGAAGAAGTATCTGAACTCACCGACCGGTGGCAGCGGTGCGACCGGCGGTGTCGGCAGCCCCACATCGGCGGCCAGCGCATTCTACGAGAAGTTTCGCAATGGCGCGGTGTCCGGTGACTCCGGCGAGTCCCAGCTGAACCTCATCAAGAACGGTGCGGGTGGTACCGTCGTCGGGAGTCTGAACGGGGTCAGCCCCAGTGCCCATCTCAGTGCAATAGCGGCAAGCATTATTAGTAGTAGCAATGGTAGCAATAATGGTAGCAGTAGCGGCGATGGAAACGGTACGCCACTGTCCCTGCACGGTGGTGGTGGTGGTGCAGGCAGCAACAGCAATAGTAACCAAATTAGTAGCAACAAAAATGGCACCAGTGGCGGCACCATCAACAACAACAACAATAGCAACACAAATAACAACAACATCAGCATCAGCGGCAGCATTAACAACAGCAACAGCAGCAGCATCAAGAGCGAGCGATTCAGTCCACCGAACAATGATGCGCAATCGATGGCCTCGAGGTGAGTGCATGCTCCGCCGGGGTCTAGTGTCTAATGTCGTAATGGAGTAGGTGGTCGAAATAGTACCGACACCTAATTTGTGTTCGTAGAAAGTAATTAGAAAAACAAATAATGTATCAATTAAGGAGCCTTCCCGGAGGGCCTGAGGAAGATTACGAGAGTTGCCGGGGCGAAAGACACCTTCCGATGAAACTAACGAGAAATGGATGCGTTCACCTCGTACGGCGGCTTCTGTGCACCGTAACTCTTTCCAGCTCGTTGTATGAGGTGCGAACGGATGGAAGTGGTGGCACAATCTCTAGCGCATGTCGTGCCACCGATTTATTCTCCTCCTTCCGCGCTATCCCGGCTCGAAGTGCTTACCTCGACACTGGACTTGTCCGGCGTCCGGATTCAGCTTTACCCCGTACCCGACCCGGTGAACAGTACACCGCACTGATTTGCGCTGTCGCGCTGTCCATGCGAGTTTATGCTTCCACGGCAGCCGATGCTCTCATGTCGTACGGAAGCAGCGCGCTGGAGCGTTCAGCTCAACTGAGTTACGTTGCCGCACGCTCGGCTTCGCTGCTGCACCGATCGCGCGGCGACAGTAACATCATTTGTCAGCAAAACGTGTGGTCTGGCGATCGTGCGTCCGCCTGCCGTGCGTCCGGACCCGGCTGCCTTGCGACTGTTAAATTTATGACTAATTTGATTTACAAGTTTGACACGGACATGCGTGAAACGACCTTTCCGGTGGAATGGAGAGCACACAGAATGGTCCCGGCGTCTTGGGCAGCTACTGGTAGCTCTCCGGTGTGCGGTCGTGGCCCATCGTCATCAGCGGCGATGGTCATGTTTGATTACTTTTACCTTTCCCTCCATCGTTCTGCCGAACGCGGTGGCCGTGCGGGAGGACAGTTCATCGACGAATGTGGCGGAATTGTTTTATCCGCGCGTAGATCTGAGCTGGAGAATGATGTGGCTTGAGGCCGCGCACCTGCCATGGGGTGGAAGATTGCTGTGGTGAGGTCATGTGGCGGGTTACGGTTGTGTCAATTTTGCTTCATTTTTGGTACAACACTATCTTGCAATCTTTATTGCTTACTTACGGAGAACTAGCGACACCGAGAGAGGGAGCGATGTTTTGCTAATACAAAGTATGTTTCCTCGTTGCACTGCTAACGAACGCGGCGCAAGTCGTATGAAAACACCCGAAAACCTGCCGGATCATGGGGATGTAATTGTTTTACACGGTCAGTTTGCATGACCACCGTACCTGGCGCGCACGCGCGCCTCCCAGTGAAAGGCATACCGAAGCGTTCGAGTGGAAAAGAAAGGGGAAAAAATAATTAGTCCACGGCGCTGCTGCGGCCTGCCCGTTGGGGCGTGAAGTGGACATCCGGATGGCTGAAGGTCCACCACATCCGCCACATCACAATAAACTACTACTAACTGAGTGCGACAGTCAAATACACGGGTTCGGGCGTAATTTACCAAATAGTCATGATGATTGATCCATTTTGAACCGTTAGATCTCGATAGCTTTCTTACATTCTAATTGGTCGGTTGTTGTTTGCGGATCACCCGTCTCTTTGTGGTTTCACGCGGGACCCTCGGACACAGGTAATAGACACACCGGGTTGTGTCCGGTAGATTAGTAAATTTGTTATAAACATCAATGGCAGTCGTATAATCACGTTTTATAGCGCGAAACATCGCGCCCCAGCGAGAGGAGATCGCGCGCGGAGGGAGTTTTGTGGAGCGGGGCTTTATGGTTCGATCGTTCGTTTTACGACGGTGACCTTTTTATGCGCGGTTTTTAAGAGACGTCTGGCGACGTGCTTTCCTGTACGCTTAATGCGGCGCACGTTTACGCGGTACGGCAACATTGTGTTTGAAGCGGAAGGTTAATGGGAGAAGAAATGCATTTGTGCTGCGATCGTAAGTTGCGCCTGATCGGGAAGGGTAGCGTTGTTTGTAGTTGTTTGTAGGAAATTATGAAGTGTTTTCAACCGTCAGATGACATGCGTCGCGATTTCCATCGAATGACGATCTAATAAATTACCAGCTCTGCTGGTTGACGCGACGCGTATGCGTAGATGGTATAATTTGGAGCCGAGTGAGGTGTGAAATTTAGCGCCATTTTTTTTCTTCCCCGTGCGCTCTCCCTAACCGGCGGAACCGTTGTCGCACGAACCGTAACGGACACAGGTTGACACGTAATTAAAAGCCTATCAGAGACCCACGGTGCGGTGGCGACACGAAGCACGATGACGGTGCGCTGACTTCCCACCCGAATCGTATCGCACCGGTGTCACATTCGCTCATCAGTCTCGGTTATTGAACTTGAGTGTCTGATCGTTAATTTCATTAAGCTGTTTGCCCGGGGCCGGGAGAGTCGCCCTGCCCGGAGAAGGAACAACAGGCAGCGTTTCGGGAACGGCCAAGAACGACGATGCCGATCGTTGAATGAAGATTGTTTTATTTTTATTTTCGTTCTACCCTTCTTCTGGTTAGTGGTGACAGAAGAAAAGAGTTTCGCCATTAGCCGTGCTGCTGCACATGGATGGACCTCTGTGCTTATGACGCCACGGGGGTAAAATTAATTTTTCTTTACCCTGCTCTGTTACAACCGCGTTCGGTTAGCCTCAGGACCTATCAATTTGTTTACCGTTCCCGATTTTTGCTTGTTTATAACTTGATGACGGTTGTCCGTATGGTTTGCGAGCGAACATCAGGCTCAGTGCCGCGATTTACAGATGTAATTAGTCAAGCAATTCATACTTCTTGTTCGCTTATTCGGGCGTACGCGCCGTTTTGTTGTCTTGCTTCCTTTCCCTTCTCTCAAAAGGTCGCGAAGTGTGACACCGTCGTCCTTCTCCGGGACGCCACCGCAGACGATGCACCCGAACGATGCCAGCTACGCCAGCAGTATTTCGACCAGTGGGCTACTTCCGTCCCCGAACTCTTCCACCGGTTTGGCGAACTCCGTCGGGCGTTCCGCCGAGTTTCAGACGCGAAACTATTCCGATTTCATGCGCAGCCTGGCCGCCAAGTACAACAACAATAACAACACTAATGAGTAAGTTTTGCTTTGCTTTATATTTGGGGGAGAAGCTATTTTGGGAAAATGTAATTGAAGCCGCAGAATACAACAGCTCTTTAAGTGTCGAATATAAAAATCATTACTAAACAAATACGAATTATATTTATAAACTTAAATCATTCTATCGACTATATCTATAAATTCCCAATAAAATTTCTCGATATTTAACAAAACAAAGCTAAAGATCGATCGAGTAAAGTACAAACAAATGGTGAAGTAAAGTGATTACATATTTTATTTTTCTTTAATTTGTTGGAGTCGCAATTATTTCTCCTTAAACACTTATTGCAGTTCAATTTATAAAATTACTATTAGAAAAAATATGTTCCTGTTAACAAATTTGACCTAAAATATTTTTCATCACTAACCCCTGAACTATCTTTATCTTTTGGTAAATATTTGTGATAGAGCTTAGTATTCCAAAACAATACGTACATTTTTTTCACACAACCTTCGCTATTGTTCCCTAATGTGCACTGTTCTTTGTTTCCGCTTGTTTGTTCCACAGTGTGTCGAATATCAAAAATTCTTTTCTTGAACCAAAAATGCGCTACACTCAACCGAAATCTTTCATCGAGAGCTCGTTGAACAGCAAGAAAGGCAGTCCTCTTACCTCCACTCAAGTAAGTATGCCACGATGCGTACCTGGAATGTGCATTACTCCTTACGCTTGTCCGTACCGAATTGTGAAACCGTTGTGCTTCCAACCCGCTCCAGGTACCTAATCCAAGTATTATGACGACGCTGTTTTCGGGTCTTCCATTCCAATCGGCCGTCTTTCCACCCTTGATCGATATGAGCAGCACGCAAGCGCTGGTAACGCTGGTAAGTAGCACTCGGGACTGGGGCAGATTGTTCGTATCGTGAGTGATCAAAATCGATCGATTGAATACTTCTCTTTTACTTGTAAAAATTTGTTCACTTTAATATGGTCTTCTTCCGTTAGGCTCGTGCTGCAAAAGAGTCTGATGTCCACAACATTCTCAAGGTGGACACGGGCGGAGGTCTCAAGAAACCATCCTCACTGTCACGTGGTTCGTCTCCGCCTCCATCGACCGGTATCGGAGCCCACCCGTTCCCGTCGCCCTTCACCGCCGGCTACCTTCCCGGGCTACTTCCGAACCATCACCCGCTGGCCAGCTTTCCTGCGCAACCTTCGCCATCGGCCACGGGCGGCACGCTGAAGTCTCCTTCGCGGGCGCCCGAACCGAGCGCGCTGGTGTCCACGTTCCCGCTCGATCTGAGCGCCACGACACCGTCGGGCAGCAAGCGGATAAAACTCTCGCCGACCCCCAGTCGCCACCAGGAAACGTCACCGGCGCCCAGCTCCACCAACAGCCAACCGTCGGCGGACTCGCTCGATCTCAAGTCGACCCGGAAGTGCCACGCGCGCGTCGAAGAAATCAGTGCCTGGACGGTGGACAACGTGTGCGACTTTGTTGCCAGTATCGACATCTGCGCCGAGTACGTCCAGGTAAGCGAAAAGTGTCATCGAACCCCTGGCAAGCGCTGGGGGAACTAACCTAACGGGGATCTTCATCGTGCCTGGTGCACCAACACCAACCAATACGGGGTGGGTCGCGCCGATGAAGCAATAAAACTAGTTAGTCAATTAGCTCACGATTGAAGCCAGGGCACAAGGGCTCGCCCGTATATGGTAGCGGCTGCCTGCAGTCGGCTTGCGTTGCCCACAAGCGTCGATGCATATTCTGCCAGCCAGACCGTGCCGACCCCGGCCGTCGTCGGAGCTCGCACAGATGCGCACCTGACTCCCGGGGAATGACTTGTGCCGACAGGTTTATTTGGCATTTTTATGGGTCTCATTTAAAGCTGCTTAAGACGTTTCTTGACACCTTTTTGCCTGCAGCGGCGGCTGCGGCAACGGCTGGCAGACGGTGCGTTCTTAAACGCCTCCCCCGATAGATAGGTTGACGCGGTGTCGGTGTCGGGCAGTCGGGAAGAGGTGAACAAAAAACCAACAACATATCAATGGCACTCGGCACCGGCAGCGGCGAGAGTTTCCTCGCTTATGCTACGATTGAAGTCTTTTATTGCCTTACGGGAGCCGTTCATAAAAGCACCAAATAGTCGACGTGTGCTGATGATGCGCTGGTTTGTGAATGTTTGTGTGCCGGGGGCTTGCCGGTAGAGAACATTATTGCAGAAAACCGTGGCCTAGAAGGCGCCCCGCATCTACAGCTTATCGTGACATAAATACGCCGACTTGTGAAATTGTTCGTGATTTTAGGCCAATCCTCAGCGATCGACCGTTGGACGTTGGTGCAAACAAAATTGTTGGTACCATGGAACGATTTGTTGTTTGTTTTAACGTTCCCATACGGAAAAATACCTAAGCGGGATGGATCGAATGTACAGAATGTGCCGCAATTGCTCTCGTTTTTTTTTTTGTTTTTTTTGTGTGGTATCCAATTGTGTTTTAGTTTTATTTGGATCGACCGAACGGCATGTTCGAAACGAAGTGAACGCGAAATCGAAGCCATCGGTGGTTTTGCAAATTAGTGAGCGCATCTCAAGGAAGTGCGGACACCTTTCACACGCCACGATGATGCTGTGTTTCGCACGAAGATCGATGGGAATCGTGATACTCGGCTTATTTTTTTATTTTTCGCTTTGAGAACGCAGTGCAATCTGGGCCAGTTGCAATTGGATGGCGTGCTTGGCGTTAGTTAAGATTTAGTTAAATGTGGTTTTGAAAGTCCTAGATCACCATGGAAACGGCACATAAAAATGCACGTATTCACAATAAAAAGATGATAAAAAGCTAACTCGATGAAACCTGAAACACATTTACATCCTCGATTTTCATGCGATTACCATTGCGAGTTTCTAGTTTGTTCGCCAACGGACCATGTACGACGTGACGTGGTCATAGTTCTTTCCCATTCGCTTCCCGCTTCTCTCTTTTATCAACGCTCTCGTTCTCTCTCAATCAATCGTGTGATTCACAATCGAGAAACAACCACTAACTTCATTTTATAGCTTCATCTGCTTAATGTCGAGCGGGTCAGTGCGAACGGAAGTGTGCCTGCATGTGCGTGTTCGCTCCGTTTGCCCTGTCGGTGCACTTTCCTCGCTTGATCCTCGTCTCCCGAAAGCGTTTCACCCTTTTTACGATCGTAACAGTATTATTACCATTATACTCTCATTCGTACCGCATTTATTATCGATTTGTAAGATTAACATTCACCCGAGCGGAATGGTGAACGCGAGGGCTGGTAGGAAAACAAATATATTTTTCCACTTTGCTCCCTTGCACGCGGTTGTTCGGTTAATCTCTCAATTTAAATTGTATTTTAATGCTTCTGGTTTTGGTGCGATGCCGTGAGGATTTCCATATGAGTTACGCATGCTCGAGCCGGTGCGCGCTAACGGACGCTGGCAACAGGTTAGGTGCTTAACCAATTACATGCTGCTGGGAATCGATCGCACGGTTCGTGTATTGGTCGCCACGACCGTACTCTGCCATTCGTGCCACGGGTAAGAGGGTTGCTTTAATCGATGCATCTATTGCACCGGTTGGTATTGAAAAGGAGTCGAATTGAAAGGATCCCATCAAATGCGAAGAAATTGAGGAAATGCGTTTGTGAGGTGCCTAAAAACTAACAAAATACAGAGAGCGATAGAAAGCGGGAGAGCGAGAGAGAGAGAGAGACAGAGCATTTCTTCTTGCTTTATATGGATCAGTAAATGTTTTTTGTAAATTACAATCTGATACAACCGTTTTGTTGATTCTGGTATCAAAGTCGAAACATGGGTTTTTTTTTATTGAATAGCTGTAATTGATATCTACCGACCGAGTGCGTCAATTATGAAGTGATAATTCACCCCTAATGACAGGGACCGTATTGATTCAGCTTTCTTACCACGCCCGAGAGCGAAATCTCTGCAATCAATCGCAATCTTGGACTGGTTCCACATGGTGTTAATTATTCGTTTAGCCGGGGTTGAAATTTGAATATTTAATTTTATGAGGCTTATTAGTGACAAAGGTAGATGCCGCATGCGTATCGCTACGTCAGCTATTACCGATCGAAACCGTACCGCTAGGCCGTACGAAGGGAGCTCCCTTCGCATTAGAGGTGCAGTTTAATGGACAATCTTTCGACCGTCGCAAGTCGTTCGTGTGGGAGCTACGGGTTCGTTCCGTCGCACACCGCAGGTGAGGCTTTCAATTTGTTAGTTAATTGCACGCATTATCCCACTCGATCTATCTTATTACAGCCTTTTACCAATTGACTACTCGCATGCTGTAGGCATGTGAGTTTGATAAGCGATTTTGTGGCGATACCGTGGGGAAACATGAAAATTAAGTCGCAAGTGTCGTTAACAAGACAATATTAGCATTGCTTAAACTGTTTGATTAGGGTTAGCGGTTTTTTATTATTCAAACCAGTAATTTACTCCGCTAGTTAGGTTCGATCTAGTTGGTCCTGTGACTAACGCGAGCAGTTTCCGTTTTAGCTGAACTTTATACGAATTGTATTACCCGTCTCTTATTGGGTCGAACGCATCAAACAATTAGATATTTGGTAACGATTAGATATAAGTAACGAAAAATTATTCATAGCTAAAAACATACTTTTGGTCTAATAAAGAATAGGTCTATAACATTCAACGTTTCTTAAAAAACTATTCTGAATAAATTGATCTCAAAGATTGTTCTCTCATATATGATCCTAAACAGACACGGGTTAAAGCATGTTATTCTTCATACAATTGTTACCATATATTCGTACTTGAGCTAAACTAAAAGTGTTTTTAGCTAAGACTGGAAGTGCTTTTTTTTTCGTCACGCTGCCTGATTACAAGGCAGCAGTAACCGATTTCCAATAAATCATAAAACCATTTATTACCTCCAACACTGGCGGCCACCAGAACGCGGCTCTATGGTTAAGGGATTTGATCAATCAACGGTGAATATGACAGCGACGACAGTATCAAACTGCGCGTTTGCAATGGAGCCGTGCAACGGACGGCGCGTTCAGTATCTGACCGCATACACATCCTGCTCGTGGGAAGTGGAAGCCGTTACTTTGATCATGTCCCTTTCCCACTCGTTCCCTCCCAGCTAGATATACCACCTTTTTCCTCCCACCCGGCATATCGGATCCGGTGCAGGTTGTTGGTGCGAAAGGGAGAGAGAGGGAGAGAGACACACTGTGAGTCGTACACGTTTTTCTGCACGTTTTTCCGCTTCCATTTCCTAGCCCGTCATGCAACCGAGCTCAAGCGACCGGCGGCACGGTTCCTCAATTCGGCATAAAACAACTTCCAAGCGGTGGTCTACGTAAGCGGGGAGGAAAAATTATGATATCATCCAGATCGGAACCCGCCGCAAACGCATACCAAACGGTGCGAGAGGAAGCACCAGCTGATATAGGTTGGTTGCGCGATTCACGTTCGCCTGCCACAGGCTCATTTGCGAGCCGACAGCACGCCAGAATGTTGCCACCTTTGCCAACCGATTGCCAGGTAGCAGCGCGCGTTTCGTGTATACTCCTGCGGCGCGTTACTGCCATTTGCTTCGTTGGCGTGTGGAGTGCGGTTCCGTTACCGTTGCAAGCTGTCCTCCTCCGCATGTGCACACGACACGGCAAGGCCACGGTGACCGTAAACAAATGACACTTTGGAACTCGGAAAATTGGATCCTGTCAGCGGCAGGGTTCGCGCACACGACGGCACCGTTCGCGCTCCGTTCAGCCCTTCGCCACCACCGCCAGACTTGCGAAGATTAATCGGCGAAGATTAGCGCCTGCACATGATTTACAGCTGGCAGCAGCTCGGAGGAGGGAGGCAACCAGCTTGATGCCGGTGTTGGTGGCACCACCGGAAGGAAGGAAGGTACGAATAGCCCACCGGCCCTGTCCGTGGTGATCACGAATGTGTGAGCGGGCGGGGTGGTTTGGTCGGGAGGAACTGGGAAATTGGCGAGCGTATATGCGCCCCGACGCGAGCTGAAACTGTCAATCGTAATTATCGCGTAAACGTGAACACAAATCCGGCGCACTTGTGACATGGGCTCCAAGAAACCGACGGGCTAGATGAAGGCGAGTGCAGCTTGGGGGTTGTTGGCTTATTTTCTTTTACAGGCAAAGCTGCATGTGTTCTCGTTGTTCGTTTTATAGCTGCAAAACGTTTTACAATGCTCCGTAGGTGATGTGCTGTTTATTTGTTTATTACCTACCGCCGATGAATAGAAACTGATTTTTGTTGCCAATTTGTTTAAAATATTCAAATAAAGTGAATTTAAATATTCCATGTCCTATTGGCACACATTTTTGGGGTAGCAAAAGAAGAAAAAAAAAACCGTTTCTCACGGTGTGACGTAAAATGCTCTAGCGCACATCCGCGGCGGCTGCGATCAATTCGGGTGAATTGATTACTACCAAACGTCTGAGCTTTCAAACTAAAAACCAAGAAAAAAAACCGCTTTTGTGAGTTTGCAAATTTTTGTGCAAGTTATTGAGCGATTTGCGCCGAAAACACGATTCGGCAGCGGCAAATGGATATCACGCGAGCTTCGCGGTCCGCTTTACCTGTTCTGCGTTTGCAGCACCACGGGCCTGACCCTACGCTTTCACCCGGGAACACGGACAAATGTGTCATTTTACGCTCCGAGTCTTTGCCTTACGAGCGGATCTCGGGCTAAAAGGTTAAACGGCGGAAAGCTCGCTACACATTCCGCGCGGCGACCCGTCCGCTCGCATGATTCGATCCGGGGCTGGAGAATTAGATCGATGTGTTTTTGAACGGCTTAGTTGAAGTGGATGCTGCTGCTTGCGTGTCCCCGTGGTCTCCAGGGCGAACCGGTGGACGAAACAAAACGGCGTAAAAAAGTGGAATAAAAAATCTCATTTCTGTTCGGCGATGAGCGCGACGGAAATGAGGTGAAGCAGAAGGGAGGGAGGCGCGATAGACGCGTCGCGGGAATAGGGCAAGAACAAGATCCACCCGATCTCGATGTCACGATAGATGTCATTGATCCCGTCTCGAACTATGGCCACGTCGCTGATCGAGAGACCCCTTGGGTAGCAGCAGCTGGGTCGATCCGAACCTGCTCCAAACACATCGTGCCCTGTCGCGCGTACGGCGCGCTCGCGCTCGCAACCCCCAAGAAAGCAGAACAAGTTCCACCCCGGGTTCGTCGCTTTTGAAAGCTCCGCTAGATCACTCGCGCAAGCCGTGGGGAAGAGGGGCTGAGCATGGGGTAGGGTGTGCGTACGGGAAGTAGATGCAGCGGCAGTTCAAGGATAGATACTGCCGCACACATGCCTTCCCCGTGCCAAGCAGCATATCCTCCGCCGGGTGGTAGGAAGACCCGGGTGAACCTGGGTGGAACGAGAACTTTGATCTCGTTTTCAGAGTGCCAGCCCGGTTTTCAACGACTTTGCACCACACACCGTGGCATTCTGTCGCGCTCTACCTCTTCCCTTTCGTCGTCGTCTCGTAGCATGTGTGTGTGTGTGTGTATGTGTGTGTGTTAGTATATCAGGGAAGATTTTTTTTGTTATTCGTCGTGTTCAGATGATCATCATCATCAGCATCAACATCATGATCTTCGTGTGGGGAAGCCATCGGACCAAACACGGAGCATGATCCCGTTTTACCGTTGACACTGCTGCACCCTTGCTGCACACGACGCTCTCTGCTGCTGCTGCTGCTGCTGCTGCTGCTAGTCGAACTAGTCTCGTTTGCAGCGCATTCCTGTTCTATGCGTTCCCATATCGAGGTCTTTGCGCGATGCCAAAGATAGAGTTCACCGCGCAGCCATGGCGAGTGGCTCGCGAAAAGGTTGGCGTATCAAAACTGGAACCCACCTTTTCCGCTCCAACCATCCGCCCCGGGGTGGTTGATAAAGGGGTGGGTGGGGAAAGGCAAACAGGCGGCAAACTGTTGCTCTCGTGGCAACAACCTGCTGCCCCGGCGTCCGGTCATAATATTCGCAACGCGGCGAGTTCCCAAGACGGATTCGGCAAAACATTCGACGCCCGAAACGGTAACGCTCGACGCGCGGCGTACCTATCTTTAGCCCCGACCCCGACGAAATACCGAAATCCGAACCCAAACTGCCGGCCACCGGACTCATTCACAAAAGATAATAGCGTGCCTTGCGCACCCCTTCCCCGGGATGTCGTCGTGCGTCGTTCAGCTCCCCGGGCTTAGATCGGTCGCTTATTGGCTCGCTGACGGTGACCGTGTGTTATTTTTGGTTTTGTTGCTCCGTGATTTTAGAAACAGTTTTATGCAAATGCTAACCTTTTTCGCTATTTATTGTTAACCCGTTTGGGTTGTGGTCGCCGCCGCGGTCGATCGGGTCGATATGCCAATGGGGCTGTTTGTTTCGCGTTTGTCCGCCTTTTTGTTTCATTCTTACCCCACTCAGAGGCCTCCTCCATCGCCGAGGTGGCCGAATTTGCCGTAGCACTGGCGTTCGGTGCGGAGGTTATATTGGTGGATTTTGCATATGGAACGGGCGACATCTCCGCGGTGGCAAAAATAGTCGTGAACCTTGATTGGGATCAACAGTTAGCTGAAATTAGCCAACCGTGAGGCCACGGGCAAGCGATGGGGATAGGTGGCAGAGACGATGTCACCGCTCTATTCTACGTAATACCCGGTTCAGGTTGGGAAATATTAAACCGATCTTGGATGTCGACGGTCGACCGGGCAAGGTATTTTTAATATATAGAAAAGTCTTCAAAATTTGCGCTCCCCACCGAAAGCTCCATTGTGGTGAGATTTTGGAAACCGGAGTTTAATTAGCTCGTTCAAGAAATTCCACCGCTCTCTGTTTAATTATTCGGTTTCAATTTTACGCCCGGTTTTCGAGACACCACGAGCCACAAACATGGGCAGATAAAAATTTAAGGAAACGCGCATTCGGGCGCGATCACTCGCTAATCGTCTAGTTTCCCTTGAGAACCGCCATGGTTGGACATTCGCCGACGCAACGGCCGAAGCCTGGGGATGGTTTTGTGTGTGACGGTCCGTCACTCTTAGAACTACCGCCCGGGAATACGCGTGTCCACGGCGGGATTGCAGCCATTTGTAGGCTCCGCGATCTTAACCTATGATCTTTCGGAGCGGTGATCCCGTACGCACGAGGGCAGCCTTTTGCGACGCGTAACGCAAACTCCGCTCATGCATTATTTATGAAAAAAAGGCGTAGTCTTAGTTTTGAGCTTGCCAAATCAAGAACAAAATATGAAAAATTGGTGGTTAGACAGAGAAGGTAACGCGAACCAACGGGCGAACCACGCCGCGGACCGGTTGTGTCGCATCTTCGCGTCCAAAATAACTCCAAAGTCGATGAATTATTCAACAGGTCTCGAAATAAATTCTACGCACGCGGTGAGCGAGAACAGGTTCCCGGGGCCGGTGTTGATGGTAGCCTCTGACCTAGAAGTTTGGACTCTACTTCACACACAGGTGCCTAAGCATTCTTGCGGAGCGATCGAGTTCGATGGCAGATCGGAAATTCCAGTGTTCGTGATGAACAACAGCGGGAAAAACAACCGAGTGGACATTGCCGCTGGGAAAGATTATCCCAATATATATATATCAGCGTGGACTCTAGAACTTTTCCTACGTGCGCCCTTCCGGTCGTCTGGGGTCGAACAGTTCCTGTCAAGGGCTCCAATTCTCGATAAACATCACGCTCTTTCCTCGCTTCACGCTGCTGCCGGGGCTGGGGCGGTGGTGGCGCAATAGCAGGGCAAAGCATAAATCGACAAAACATTTCCTGTTATTAATTCACCATTTACGGCTCACCCCGGCTCCGGAGGTCTCCACGATTCGCGGTGGTCTACCAGAACGTGGGCCACCGGGAACGGATTAGTTCTCATTAATTGGATTCGTTACGCAACTTCACCACCACCTCCCTTAGCCATGGACATGCAGTGTTCTCGATGAGAAGCGACCCTGGGAAAGAAAGGTCTCATCTTCCAGGTGCGGTCGTTCATTGAAAAGATTTCGAGCATGAGCGCGGACTGCCTCCTCTATGCGCCAACAGGTCGACAAAACGGTGGTACGAAATGGTGTGATTTTTATTTTTTCCAAAAACCTAATTCCCTTTGGTCAATATTGCCAGTAGGCATAATGTGCAGCGTGGTTTATTGGAGAGTTACTCCGCGGTACAGGGAAAAGCAATTCCCTTGCAAGTGCCTCCGTGGAGGTAGCCTAGCAGCCAGCTGGAGTATAGACGGGGATGGGTTTTTTTTTACTTCACAGCCACCCGCCCAACCAATGCGAGCGGGTTTGCGAACGCAGCATCATCGATGAGCCATCAAGAGACTTCTGAGCGTGGAACGAACGGCCAGTGGGAGTTAGAAGAAGCAGAAGAAGGAGAAAGATCCGAGCAATATTTCGGGCAATTGAGCCGTGTTGGGTTGGGAGGGCAGCATAAAAACAAAACCGGCAGTACCTCTGAAACTAGCTAAAAAAAAAAAAAAAACAAAAAAACCTAGTCGCACACGAGACGAGAGGGCGAACTGCTGGCGGCCGCAAATGGAAGAACCAAATAAAAACAGTACGGTTCCCGAACAGATGTTCGGTGATTTTGGTGAAATCACCGGAATGCTGGTGGGAAAACCGTTCGCGTCTCTGGGAATGTTGTTTCAACTACGTCAGGTGGTTGCCATCAGCCATCGAGGCGCAGCACCACCATCGGTACCACCGTTCGCGGGGATCATGGGGAGGTGGGTGAATTTTTGGTGTCATGTGTCGAGAGGTGGTGGGTTCCTGGCGCCTCCCCCTAACTGGGGGTCCTCATATTTCACGTCAACACGTGTACACTCACAAGTAGGATTGTTCTGTTTTGAGTGGTCTCAATGTGATTAATTAAACCTCAAAAGAAGAGGCTCGTGGAAAGAGCTTGAAATGAAAACGTTGTTCCGAATGTAGAAGAGAAGTTTTCAAGAGGCGTCTTCTAAGCTCTTCCACATTCCTCGCGGGAAATCAATTACATTTGATAGAGTTGTAATTTGCTCGTACTTCGGTTTGTTCGTTTGGTCTTAATTTTAAAAATAGTTGAAAAATAGTTTGTATTAACTATTTTTCAACCTTTTTTTAATTGTTTACACCACCTGACAAATTGAACAAAATATCCATTCAAAATAGTGAAAAGTAACGTGCAGAAAACTTTCATTTAAACCTTATTCAGTGTGATTTTGATTGAAGAGTGTATCTTAAAAGACCCGGGTGCTAAAACTTATGGAACCACCATTGACTAATTTTTTTATGATACATCATTCCACTGAAAAATCGGGTGATAAAGATTACAAAAAATGAAAAAGACGCAAAAACTAATAAAGATGTTGCGGAAAATTTAAGTATTCCTATGCCGTCTCGATAAAACGAATAAATACTCTTAAATGATCAACGTAATACGAATGTTCCGATTTAAATTTATACTCGTTTTATATATTAACTTTAAGTTTAGAGTCCTTTCTTATTACACCAATAAAGTTCCTTGCAGTCTGTAAGTGAACCTAACTCGCTCGCTTAATAAGTAAACCTTCAACTTGTTGGAACATTCAATCCACTTCCTGTGGCAGCCATCAATAACTGAAGGTGGTTTACAACATCGACGTCCAGTGACGTGCACAAGGCAGGTACGCATAACAGATTCATTATATTTCGATGGCTTTTTACAACGATCGTCTCCCTTCTGGGCTTTGGTCGATCGTTGAGCTGCACTGAGCCTTTGTTGCGATCGTTTCTTCATCGCTAGATTGCTGCCGATATGCATGCCCTCCGATGGATACGGCTGGCACGGAACGGATTCCTCCTTGACGAGGGAAGAAAAAAAGTGGTACATTGCATCGGGAGGCCTTGCGTTTTGCAGTTCTGGTTGGGTTGGTGATTTCTTCCATTTTTCCCTCCCCGATGCCCACACCATCCGTGCCTATGCGCACACGGGGACGGGCCTCATGGTTCAGGTCGATCGACCCGTCAGCAGTCCGGAGCTGCACCCCGGAGCATCAGTTCCTCTTTTGCTCGTGCGATCGTCGGTGGTATTTTGCTGTTGCTGAGCGCATTAGATGCACAGATCGCGCCCGATGCATTCTTCGCGGTATCGCTTTAATGCAACCAATCGATGGAAGGTAATTGTAGCAGAGCAGCGTAGTTGGCGCTAGGCAGACGGGTGACCTTTCGAAGGGGAAAATGCTACCGGGCAGGGAGCTATCGCAATTGAGCTATTGAAAGCTATCGGAGCTAAGCATCTAACGCAGCGGATGAAGATGATACAAAACGAGTACCGAGAGTTGATTGTTTTTTAAGCGTTTTGAAACAGGTTTACAGGAAACGGGAATAGTATTTTTTTTATTTAAAGAAATATTAGTTTTCCTGCACGCTGCCAAGTTTATTGCCTGATCAAGTTTGACTATAAATTCGAGCAGCTGAACCGTTTCGTAACTCACTGATCGAGCGAACCGAAAGAGACAATAACATGCCTGGGACGCAGGCACCCGACGAAAATCAAATATTCCTGCGGGCAGCACTGTCGAACTAACTGTTAATTCTTCTTCATCATCTGCGAACGAGAAGTTAATTACCGAAATGCGTTTCGACAGGTTAACAAGTGTTTTACTCTCACCTTAATTAAGCAAGCGAAAGGCAGGCGCAAAGTGCGAACGATGCAACAGACAAACACACACACTCACACATGCACAAAAGTGCAGCAAAAGATCGCTTTATTCATCGTCGTCTCCCTTACCGACTGAAATCCCCCGGAATATAGTCCACGATAATGCGAAAAGGGAGCGTCGAAGAAGCGCGCGGGTGCGAGCGAATAAAAACCGAAAGGACTGTCTTCTTGGCGATCGGTAGTGCCTGCAATCTCTACCACCGCCATGCCCCGAACTTCATAACTGCTTATTTGTGTCCTTTCTTCTGGTGTCTTTCGTTCGATTTTACACGTTGCCCAAAAAGGTCTGCCTTTAGTCCCGTAAAACGAAGTCATTGTGCACTCTGCGACGATCCGGGACTAATTAAGAGCTTAAGAATCGTCGTCTTACCGATGAAATCCAACGGAATGTGACGCAACCCAACCGGGGTTCGGCGTGTAAGCATCGCCCGAAATCGTTTGGCATTAGAGTTGCCTTATCGCGTGGAGTTTTAAAATACAAATTCTTCCATACGCAAGTCCGTTTCCCGGAGCCGATTTCGATTAACTTTCGCAATTTTGCAGGAAAATAAAAGGAATACGCTGAAAAAAGTACCTCCGGAAAGTAAAAGGTGCTCCAGATTCACTCACCAACCCGAAACTCTTCGGGAACCAAAATGCGGGCAGGGGTGGGGACACACTGGCTGACATTCGGTTTTCTCGGTAGGATGCAGGTCTGCTACGCAGAACCGGGGTTCCCGAGGATCGAGCATTTATGAATGTCCTCGGGCTCCACCGACCGATCGGCAACGAGCGGCAATGTGAAACATATTATCAGCATAAAATTTCGTCCCTTCTAGCCGAAACGAACGTTTGTTTGATTGAGAGTTGAGAGAGGTTCGGTTTTATTGTTTTCTCCCGTGTTTTTTTATTATTATTATATAGTGTATAATTCGCCGATTTTGGCTTTTTTCGAAAGCTCACAAAGGACTTCAGCGAACGGCGAAGGACGGATTTTTACAGCCCCACGGTTTGAGAAGGGCTTGTGCGGTTGGTTTTCTATCGCTTACGAGCGACGCCAGTTTTTGCGTTGATTATTCCTCAGAACAAGGATATCTTCCCGCGGGCACATGCCACATCGGTTTTAAATCTGCTGGATGGATGGTTTTATGTTCCCTCGTTCTGCGCTTGCGTCTCCGTCTCGCCATTCTACACTCGGTTTCCAGGATTCCGATCCAGGCATTGCAAGGTCGATCGTCAATCTTCCAGCATCAAGGGGTTTCGGTTTTTGGGCGCGCGTTCATTAAAAATTCTATCGATCCAGCTCGGCCGTCCAGCTCGCCCGGTTGCGTTCGTTCCTTGACGAGCTGTGAGGACGAGGATGATACACACACATACACGGACGCCCCGGACTGGACGCCTCGGGCCAAAGGTCTCGCCAAACTTGCCGCCCATCTTCCATGCCCCCGTGTCGAAATGTCGTTTGCCCGTCGTTAGTCGCCCATTTCTTCTTGAGGCGGCTTTGTTGGAATGAAGCAAGGGAGAAACATCAAGGATGGGTAGTGGAAAAGGAGGGGAACCTGAACGAGAAGAAAAACGGGAATGAAAAGGGTTCTAATCAAGAACGGCCCCCGATCCGATGGAGCTGCTTCATTTTGTGTTAGCTTTAGCTGCCTCGTAGCTCGTCCAGTTGGGGTAGCGCTGTTCGGGGCGCAGATATTCCAGGAATCCCGAAACAAACCACGAGACACGGGACCCCGCCGGGGTCTCCGAGGTCAGGACCTGGTGGAGACTAACTGGGGTAGCGCTGATGAGGAGGTCTCGAAAGTGCGGCAAACGGCAACGCAGCAGCGAACGAGAACGGCAAATGTGTAGCAAATATTTTATTCAAGTAGCCGCGGGGATCAATTATTTCGCCCGTGCTGCTGCTGCTGCTGTTGTTGCATCTACCTACACCTCTCGATCGTCGTTGGGCCCACGATGCAATCGTCGCTTTTCGCTGCCTCGAACACGGGCTTTTGCTCACGCAAGTCTCGACGATCGCCACGGTCTTGCCGCGTGCGTGTGTGAGATGCAGTGTGAGGATGCGCTCCGGTGATTGTAATTTCCGATGAATTACTGCTGCATTATGCTTCCTGAGCAGCTCGGAGATCGGTGTTGTTCGTTTGCAGTTCGCCACGGTGCCTGCGAGTCGGCGGTCGGCTGCCGCAGTATCGATATCATGCTGGGGTTTACACCTTTCGCACCTTCGGTCGCGCTGTGGTAATGTATTTACGGCGGTATCTTGCTTCGTGCATTTACTAAGTATTAATCGAATCGGGTGCATGTGACCCTTTAATTTATCCATTTTGTAATATCTGGTAGCGTGGAAGTGTTGAACCTCAATTGATGTATTAGTAGTTAAACGAGGTAGGAGAGAATGTTGAGCCGGAATAAGTTTGCCTTAAATTGGCTCGATATCTTTAAATGAAGAATATCTAAAGCTGTGTATTAACGCTGGTGTTGTACAAAAACCATATAAGATGAGAAGCATTCGCTCACTGAATTCAAATGACTGCTGGATGTTAAATCTAAGGTGAAAAGAAATAGTTTTTTTTACATTTTTTATTTTAAGCATGAGTTCATTTGTTGAATATTTTTTCGTATAAATTCATAGAGAAGGGAGCAAAATTAAAATGTTTATGTATTTTTTTATGTTTTCATAAATTCCATGCTTTGTTTTCAACACAATACTCTAAAACAGGTATCGTAATCTTGAACGCATTTTAGTTTCTAGTTAATAGCAGAACACAAATTTCGCAATATTTTCAACGTTTTACTTGCACAATAATATATTTATATATAAGGTCCGAGCTAAATTCTAATTATCATGTTAGAGGTTATCAATAAGTGTCCATGTGAAAATGTACAGGAAATTCAGGTATCTGAGTAATATTTCATCAACAAATTGACCAAAAAGCAAAACTTATTTTCAAACTCACCGTCACTAATCACCGTTTTTCAGTCATTTGATGTAAATCAAATTGGATTTTAATTTTTAAAATTATTTAATTGATTTCTTAGCTCGTATAAATTATAGGTTCTATGAGGTTAAATTATTGACTCTCAATGATTAATTTTAAGAGTAATTTTAACTAAACAATTCTTTTAAGAAATGTTACTGTTCTGATCTCAGATAAGGTTTTCGAAACTCCATCACTCCATTTGACAATGTAGTAAATAATTTAAAATAATTACAACATGTCATAAACATTCACCTCAAGCATACGAACTTTTACAGCTCGTGTTTTGGTCTAACGCATCGAAAATTTCGTTCCTTCCCTGCAGCTACCAAGCGGCCCGTTCGTGGTCAATTTAGACGTTCGATCCTAACCTTTTTGCGACCTCTAGAACCACACGATGCGGCAGCGGTGGCAGTGTGGTGTGTGTGTACTGGGCCGCGGTAGAATTAAAATGTGCCCCCGAGCGGGCAATCTTTTCCTGCTGCATCAGGAGCAGCTTTGTTCTCTCGTGCCTGCTTTTATTGGCTGCTGCTGATGCTGCCGCATCGAATGCCTTTCGCTCGTCCGATGCAGTTTGTGCACAAACTGCGCACAAACAAAGTGTCCGTATGGATGGTCCGCTTGGGTTGAAGGATGCAGACTGGCCGGAGGAGCGGGTTCATCGGCTTGATTGGAGGCAGGCAAATATATTACACTTTGCACCCGCTGTTGTCTCCGGCCGCGAAGCCAGCTTCTCTCGCGACAGAAGTTCGTTTTTGTTTTTTTTTTCTTACCACTCCTGTTTCCTCTTCAAATCACCCAACGTTCTAAGGAGATCGAATTCTCTGCGCTAAACGTTGATGTCCGCCATGGTAAATCCGGCAGTCGGCCGGATAATGGGTGAGAGAGATTGCTGCGCTGGCGCTTCTTATCATGCTTCACGAAGGGATCGATTTTCTCGATCGTCACAACGCTTACCACCAACCCATTGGGGGTTCAAATCTCCCCTCCACTTGGGACAATTCTTCCCCTGAGTCCCCAAGCTCCGTGAGTGTGCAGACTGGCTGTGAACGCATTGGAAGCCCAGCGCGTGGTTCAATGGTGCATAATCTTTTATGTGTATATGGCACAGGTTTTTAATCATAATAATTTCCTTCGCATTCGCTCGCACCTTCGCTGGGCCGGCTTCGGCCGGCTCCCAGGTAAATGGAGCGTTTCGTCGGTGGTACAGCGGATCAAACGATCTCTCGCGCGCCAATCGCAAGCAGCGGGTGAACATAATGAAACAATGTCGAGTGAATTGTGCCGTAACTGTTGTGCATCCCGGCCCGATCCGGTGAGCGGTGAGTGTATCGTGTTACACTTTCGTACAATGTTGCGTTCGGCACACGGGGATTTCGGATTAATTGCACAAATTTCAGCACATTTACAATGTGTGCTCGGTGCTTATTCGCCATGTTTTGCCGCTTAATTTCACTCATGTCATTATTGGTTCGTGTACGAGCGATAGCTTCGACGGGGCCAACACATTGTCACGTTTATATAGAAATGGTTCATAATTCTCATGAAACTTGTGAATAAATTAGTTCGTGGCTTATAGCAAAATTGAGCGCTTTTCTCGAAAGATTCGCTGCGATCCGCGCAGAAAGATCTTGATGGGTACGTTTCCCATCGACGGAACGGTGGCGAACGAAACAACGGTGGAAGCGAAAGGCACATGCGGACCCCCGGAGGAAGCGGACTTTATATCGGGTGCATTGATTTATTGCTTTTTATAGCGAAAACGTTGTAGCTACCTTACAAAAGGAGCGGGAATTTGATGCGAAAAATTATACCCAATCGGTGGCCGAAGGGTAAGGCTACGTAACCGTGGTGCGGCGTTGTGGTGGGTGATTAACTACCTCCCGATGGTGCGGTGGATGTGGTGAACCCTCCTCCTTGCAATAGAAGAAGAAAGGGATCTCAATCAAAAGCTGATTGCCCGATGCTCGGCCTACCGTGCGCGGCAGTTGAAGAAGTTCTCATTGGCAAAACGGGCAATAGTTGGCATCATCCGTCTTCTCTAATCTGGTCATTTAACATGGCCAATTGCATCCCGCCCGTTACCGGTGCGTTGCGTGTGTGCGCGAGTGTGTGTGAAGTGCAACATTGCATCGGCCGAGGTGGGAAGGGAGAGGTGCGGAGGAGGAGGGTTCCGCTTCCGAACATATTGTAGAAAAATGATTAATTACCATGTGACCTTAGGGCGCAACCCCGTACGGATCTCTCCCCTCGCTCTCTAACTCTCTCTCTCTCTCGCTCTCTAATTGAGAAGAGAAATATTTGGGATAAATGCTACAATCTTACAGCGATAAAATGTTCTTTCGATCGTTGCCAGCGTTGAGATGAAATCGCATAAACACCGCAAACGTTCCTGGATGTGGGACCATACTTCACCACCGGCAAAAACATAAAACCTGGAAGCGAATCGATTACTGCATAAACGATTGTTTCTCTCATCAAGGCAAACAGCGCTGAATTGAATATGATTATTAAGATAATTGACGCGGCAGCGTACACCCCGAGTTTGAGCGGTCGTCGTGTGCACTTGATTGAGGCTAGTGCTGCCGTAAATCTTTAGGATCCAGCGAGCGAGCGAGCGACCGAGCTCGCCGAACCAGCAATTTGCTCCGTCCCACCAGTGTCCTGGCTGGCCGGTAGCCACCAGGAAGGCTTACTCCAACGGGCCGAGCGATAAGATTTATGAACGAAAGTCGTAAGCCCACGATAGTAGCGAACGCACTGGGGCTCAGTTCATTGAGTAAATCGTAAGCGCATTCAATTGCACAAATTGTCGGTTTTCGCCATTCGGGCTCGAAGCACTCGAAGCGCAACACTCGAGGGGAAGAGAGAGAGAGGGGGGCTTTGCTTTGCTGAAATTATGCACCACAAAAGTCGTGGGTGAAGGATAGGTTCGACCGCTGATGCCCGGAAAGCAAAGTGCTGATTCCCTCCGTGCGCTTGATTGAGCCTCCCGAGCAGAAGAAGGAGGGACCATATATTTTTTTTTAGGGGGCCGTCTGTTCCCTTTTCCGTACGTCCCCCTTCGGGCCAGGTGGTTGCCCCGAAGGAAAAAGCACACACAACGGTACCCCGTGCGCGATCCCTGTTGCGGTGCAATCACTCACTTCTCAATGAGCGAGGTGGCGCTCGGTCGGAAAGCACCTTCCGCTACATCTGTGGTGCATCGATGCAGTGCAGGAGTGCACGCGCACATGCTATTGCCGCATAATTGCAGTTGTCGGCGATCGTGCGCGTGTGCGCGCGCCCGCGCACCTTCGAGCACACTTCGACCGCCTGCGCACCCTCCTGCGCCGCACCTTCCCTCCGCCCGTTCGTTGTTAATGTGCATATAGATAAGGGAGCATGTGCAGGAGCGCAGGAGTGCAGCAAATCGTAACAGTGGACCTAGAATATGGGTTTTTTTTTTGTGCGGAAGGTGCCGCCGGAATCGTTAACATTTGCGATCCTACAAACAGCCGAATGCGAACGCGAGCGCGCACCGTCCGTTGGAGACGGAGACGGTTAAGATTGATTCTCCTACGCTCGGGACCGACCCCCTTGAGGGATGTACCCGGGCAAGACGAGTCGAGTGGCAAGTGGCCGTACGAAATGCGAAAGCACTAATTACCGGCTATCGGGTTTTGTCTGAAACTGAACTGCAACTAGCCAGCATATGCCCAGTCCGCTTACTCGCGTGGGTATAATCAATTGCAAGTGGCAAACCATCCACCTTCCGCTGGTGTGTGTGTGTGTGTGTGTGTGTGTGTGTGTGTGTGTTTGCAGCACCTTTTGCCAAACGGTTCATTTGTCACAGTTGACTCGTTTCCGCCTCGATTCGCGCAGATCGGAATTCGCAAATAATCTAATCTGAATAACATGTTCTCGTTAGACGCCGAGAGACCTTGAGGTGTACCGGCAGGTTTGCATCGTTATTACTATGTTTTATTTTCTGCTATTCGTTTAACCACGGCTACACCATAATACCAGGTCAAGTTTGCGTCATCAGTCAACAGCAGTATGAATATTACTAGCTACTGTTTTCAATGAACCATAAGCGAAACGTAGGTCGTAATGAAATGTGATCTAAATACTTGTCAATCCTTGTTTAAATTTGAAGGGTATGATTTGAATCAATTTCAATGTCCAGCAAAACGCAGTGAATTTGATCAACATTTCGAAACACAGATCAAGCATGTTTCTTTTCACATTTCCTAAATACTTTTGCAATACATTTTCTAATAAATTTTGAGGCATCGCGTTGATTTTAGAACAGTTTTTTTAGAACAATACTTTATACAGATAAGTGTAAATTGATTTCAAATTACTATCCATTCTCTCAAACCAAATTAAATGAATGAAAATTGCTGTAGTTTATTAAAAATAATTTGATAAATATCAAACGTTCAATAACTATAGACTATTTTTTTGGACATACATTCCTCTTGAGTTGACTTGAACTCAATAGAAATTTGACTTGTGGTAAATAATCGATTTTTCCCTTATCTAACCATGGACTTGACCGTCCCTTCGATATAAAAAAATAACCATGGACTTGTCATATCACGGATCTGATTGTAAATGCTGGTGTTTTTGGAATGACTTGTATCGTCTCTTCTAATCTATTTAGTAATGTCAAACGATAGAACTTTCGTAAATTTAATAATCGGTCAACAATTATTTTTCTATTACAACAAAAGTTGCGTTGCTCTTTATTACGTTTCTTTTCCGATCTTAGATTAACATTCCCGTTTTTATCGCTGGTTCTATTTCTAGCAAAAGCTAAAGCGGCAAACAATAGCAAAAACATTGATCCCATGCATCTTTGTGAACCAGATTTTATGTCCTTCCGGCTATTCCGGTGCCTGAATCGGACGACCATAAATCAGCGCTACACAGCAAAACATACAGCCACAGAGACACACTCAAACCAACACAATGCCGTTTGACGGTAATGCCGAAGATGATGCACCGGCGCAGTTATGGCTTACCCCGGCGGTGCAACATAATCATCCGCCGCTGATGAGGGCGAACATTTTATGCTCCGTGCTTCTTGCAGCCATTCGCCTCGCCATTCGTTCGTTAAATGCCGGCGGCGCCCGTAGCGTTAAATACTGGCACGAGCGCCAGTCCACATTCGGTGCTGCATTTGTGCATTGCACCGGAACACGACGCCACCACGCTGACTGCGCACACACCCGTTGCTGTGGCCGGCATCTCTAGGTTTGCATAGTTCCGACTGTCTATCCGACTGTGCGTGGAGCACAAAGCAAAACGAAGAGAGCATCAAGATAAGAGCAGCTAATCGGCAGCACTGTTGCTTGCAGGAATAATTACGTTTGAATCCAACCGACGCTTCGGTGGGGATTTGATTTTTTGTTAGAGTTGGATGTAAATATTGTGATACTATTTGGTTGCGATCTCTGCGGATTACGAAGATATCATTGATCCATATTAAGCGTAGCGAATAAGGGAGTCAAAAGCTAAAACTATCGCCTTTGCTCTATTGCTCATCAAATTCAATGGACTGTTTATAATTTATGTTCCTTTGTTTTCATTATTTCTCACACATTTAAAGTGAATTTTGTTGCTGATGCATTAAATATGTTTCCTAACTCTTAATACGCCATTGTCAAATACATCCCATCAAAAAAGATGTAGAGAATCACAGGATCGCATACGATCGTCGTGCTATTAGAACATCACTCTAAGGACTAGGAAAGAGCGTGACAAGATCAATCCGATCCTTCACCGGTAGACTAGAGTTGACTAGAAACGGAGAAACAGATTCTTGACGGTTTGCCATGGTGGGGTCTGTTATTACAAACGCTTAATGGCATGATCGTGACGTCGGTAGCCCGAAGGCGCGTGCCAGCCATCCGCGCAAGCGCGCGCGCGCACGCTGGATTGGATGTTTGGATTTGATATGCATAATCTTCCACCGAGGCGTTTGGTGCTGGCCAGATTTAGTGGTTCCCTTATCGGCCACCCGCCCCCGAGACAGTTACGACCATAAAAAGCGGCACATGCAAGCACATCAACGAACGGGCAAATGATGCAGAAGGAGCAGAAGCAGGCCAATGGGCAGTGCAACAGTGCACAGCGCACCATCCTCCATCCCGTTCATTGCCTATGCATCATCATCAACGGGCACAACAAGTTGCCCCGCTTTTCTCGTGCGCCATTTCGGAGCGCAGTTTTTGTGTGCGTGTTTGTGTGCTTTGGTGGCCACATTCTTCTCCTCTGCAACTAAAACCATCGGTAGGATGCGCAATTTGAACGAACGCTATCATTAGGAACGGGTGCTTGATTTTGATGAGTGTTTCTGCGTGTGTGTGTGAGTCTTGTTTTTTCCCTCAAACGTCTTCCCTTAAGCGATAGGTACAGCGAACGAACACACGGGTTTTTCCTTGTCCAGCTATCGCTGTCCTCTCGTCTCGACAAAAGGGAGCTTGTGGGATGTAGGAGGATGAAGGTTTTGAAAAACGGTAGAGACGGAGAGCGAAATAAGTCAAACAAATACCAAACGGTATCACAATGCTCTAGTACATCTCTATAGCTTAAGGCGACCGACGAAATGCAAGCCGACTTCCGCGGCCTACTGGACGTGATCGAAGTAGGCATCGATTGTTTGTAAATAGAGCATCGCATCTAGTAGTTCACCTTTCTTACAGTGTGATCATGTTGCCCTCTGCGGTTGATCTGGCACGATTATTCGGTACGATCGACGGGCGAAACACAGCTCCCAAACTGTTGCCACTGTGACTAATGTTGTGCTTTCTCTCTTTCTCTCTTTCGTTCTCTCCATGTTTAACAGAACTTTCGTGACCAGAGCATCGACGGTGCGGGACTGCCGCTGCTGACGGAGGAACACCTGACCAACTCGCTCGGCATGAAGCTCGGTCCGGCGTTAAAGCTGCGCTCGATGTTGGCCAAAAAATTGGGTTGTCCCTGCCCGTGTGCATTGTGCAGCGTGCCCACGCCACCGCCGGTCCGAACGAACAGCAGTGGAAGTGGCAGCAGTGGCAGTGGTGGTAGCAGCAAAGGCGACACAACTCCCACCAACCGGCCACCGAGCAACGACGGTTCGATTGGTTGATCACCTCGATTTCGATACGATACTTTCTCCTTTCCATCCATCTCCACATCCATCTCCGATGAGCTGCTTCGACCACCGCCCTTTTCCACCCATTCGACGTACTTATTAGCCGTGCAGCGCCGTTGCGCGTTTATGAGCGCCCCTTTTTTCCATTCAACAAGAAGCCGGGACATGTACAATACTAACGTTTAAGTTTGGATTTAATTTTACAGTTTAACGAAAAACAGTTTGTTTCGCAGGGAGGGAAACACCGAGCTGTGTGTTTTGTCTGCGCTTGGGGACGCAATTATCGTTTGCCTGAAAGGATGATAACCTGCTGGCGTGTTGTTTCTATTGAAATTGAATCTTTTGACGCAAGCGGAAAGATTATCACATGTTTCGATATATTTTTTTAAATTTCGTTTAGAACACGCTCGACGCAATCAGCGCGATACGACGGTGTATTCTAATGACCAAAGAAACGATTGCTGCAGCCGATTAGAAAATGAGATAGTTGCTTCCTTACTCACTCTTCACACTCACACACACACGCACACAAACACACACACGCACAGAAACACACACACTTCTCACTTCTGATGTCTCTCAAGCCGCGCAGCATATAATTCATCACGATAAGCACGAAAAGACACACCACCCCGTCTCTGGGGTGGTAGGAAGGCGTAGCGTGTCCTCGGAAGGCAAATAAGACGCAACCCGCGGAAAAGACCGCATAAGGTCACAAGGTGCAATGATCGCAAGATAACAACGTAGAATAGGCCCGGGGCAACAGTTAGCATAGGTATCGTTGTAGGGTTAGTAAGGCAAGAAATAGGAACAAACACACACACACACTTGCGATGCGGTGACTCAATGTTGTTAATTTCTCGTTATTTATTCAGTTAGTTTATTGACTTTGTGTAGGAAGCGATAGGCTTTTGTTGCATTAGTCAAATGTATCTTGTGTAGGAGCAGGAGTGTGCATCGGGTTGGCGCAAGAACGGAAGGAATAGTTCTAGTTGAGATCTCTTCTACGTGCAAGCTCCCTTCTAGGAGAACATAAAAACAAACTCTTTCCTTAAAGCAGATGCATTGGAGCGTTCTTTTTCCTCTCCCGTTTGATTGAACAATTGAAACATGATTTCACCGATAATTGATTTCACTTGACGGTTACTGTTTCTCGTTACTTCTTCTAAGATTTCAATACAACAAATCCCGAAACATCCCGAAGAATTCGTAAGGAATAAGCGTACGTATCGTTAGGTACGGATTTAGCGATAGTGTTATTTAAAATGCTAAACGATAGCGATATCAGTATTTAAAATCAAAACTTCGGAAACGTTAGTACGGCGAGTGGCACAAGCGGCATCACCGCTGAATCGAACGTATGTTCTCCGGAGCGTTCACAGTGCATGTAAAAATAAAGACATTTCAACGAAATAAATTAATAGTGATGAATCATACGGTTGTAGTGTTTGTTTTTTTTTAAATAGTTGTATTCATTTACTATGGTTCTATATATGGATTCTATATATTTTTGTTGCATTATTCTCGAAACAAATTGATAACGCAACTGACACGAAAGAAATTTTCTTCGTTCAACATGTAACTGACGAGTGAAGAAGAAATTCGTTTGCATCGGTTCTGTTATTAAAAAATAATTTCTTTCTTTGAGTGGCTTTAAGTGGCTGGCTTTTTAAAATAATAAGTGAATAACTTATTTGCTGGCCTTTTATAAAAATCCTCATGAAACAATCTTCAAAAGGATACCATTATGAGCTTTAATGTGTTGTATATTAATATTTTAAGTTAACAAGGCGTATTAAAATGAATAAAAATCTTTGAAAGCGCAATTTGTGAAGTGTTATGATCCAAAGGGTTTAAGGAATAATGGAAGAGTTCAAGCATGAAATTTGGTTGTAATTGAAAAATTTAAGGAAACAGTAGAAACGAAAAATGCCATTCAACCCATCCATGTGACCTAGTATGAAACGATGCTTTGGACTACCCGCACGGATCCGTTGTTTTTTATTGCCTACCGTCATCAATACTTCAATTACCGCTGATAACTAATCGCGTCGAGTGCGATTTTTCATTTAAAATTGCATACATATTTTAAGAACAATGAAATCATGGTTTTGACCATTAGTGGAGACGCCTGGTAGTTACTAGATTTTTAAGTATTTGCTTTATATTCTAGCATATTTTTGTAGGATTTTTGTTTATATGATGTGTGCCTTCACTAGCTAAGGAAGACCAACAATAAAGTTCCATAAACTTGTTTTGTATCTACCTTGGACTTGGCATTCATTTAATCAATGCTCTCTAATTTGATACACCAAAATACAAGAACCATGTGAAATACTAACATAGTTAAAGGTATATTTTTCAATTGAGAGTATGCGTTCTCATGTTTACTATTCAGAATAACTATTCAAACTAAATGAAAAGACTAACTAAAACACATTGATTGTACAATAAGATTTTATTCAAATAGTTGGCAGATCAAAGATGTAGCATTTTTTACTCTTTCTCACGTGTGATTTTTATGAGGTGAATATGTTTTGTCTTTGCAGATGAAATAAAAAATAGTTTTTTTTAACCGTAGTGCTGTGTTTTACGGTTTCTCGTTTTCCCCCCTTTATAGATTAGGATATTAAATAGTTTATTAGATTGATTAATATTCAAGCTACATTTCAAATTTAGTATTTCATTTTTTTAGCAATGTTGAAATAAAATGTATAAATATTTTTTGTATCATTTTTTATAATATTTGTATTGTTTTTGTAACAAAATTTGTGAACATTCTCGAAAAATGGGCTTAACCCTTCAAATATCATGTGTTTGGCATTACCATGTGCTGGTGGCGCCATGAACCTTGCGCTAACAGCTAACAGATGGCGCTATACTTCGTTTACACAGTGTGTGCAATAAATGTACGATATTGATTTTTTTGTTGCCTTTATCATTTCCAACATAACGATTGCATGCAATATTAATATTCAAACATATTTTAGATGTTTTGTAGTAGTTTATTGAAGCAAAAGTTTATTTCTTTTTAACATTAATAGTGTTAATTTCCATTAACAAAAATATTGAAAATATTAAAAATGCAGTAACGACCAAAAACCAAACCTAAACTCTTTATACTCTAGATTCAAGCACCTAGTGTTGTAAGAAGTTTAATAGGAGACTTTTAAAGTTAGTTTGATTAGTTCTATTTGCTTTAGCCGAAACACAAAGACCTCATACTTTCAAAGTATGAGATAACGAAGCATTTGGATAAAAAAACATGTACCATTTCTAATGTATTTTGACGAATATACGAAAAGAATCGAAGTAAGGAACAAGCTTTCGAAAAAAGAATACATTTTAGATGATTTTTTATAAAACACAATTTTCTCTCTCACCTTCTTTTAAAATCTATGAAACAATTTAAGACTAGAGACGGATGGTAGTGACACGTTCATCAGCATTTCTTTTATTTTATTCTTAACATATATATTGAATGAATCACTTGTATATTCTTTTTAACGCTATTTTACCAAGTTAATTTGAAACCATTGAAAAAAATAAATAGAAACGCTGGAAAATGCAATAAACCACTGCAATAAACCAATGCAATAGTGTCCATATTTGACCGATAGACATAATTTAGAATCGATACATCCTTATATTTATTTTATCCAATCGATGTTAATGTTGCGAAGATTAAAAATTTAAATTCGCCAATTGTTAGAAAACTATTGGCGAATGTAAAACATTAGAATTTAAAAACGCACTTTGAATGTTCCATAGATGGGATTTATTTGGCTAACAGTAACATTATTTACTATTATTATTTACCTGTACTATTATTTACCTCGATTTGATATTCATCATGAATATGAAAATTCAAATCACACATATTAACAGAAATCCAAACTATATCGGTCTAGGCAGGATATTCTCTCCACGGTACATTCGTTTCACCTTCGACACCTGCTTCGGTGCTGCAAAGAACGAGTGATAAAAAGCTTACATCCGAGCATTCCATTCCCCGGGTGGATCGTTTTAAAGTAACGAAAGCAAATGCAAATATTTACCTCCACCCCTCCGCTGTGTCAGACGGCTGCAAGACGGTGGAGAGCGTCACGCAAAAGATGTGAATTACCTCGAGCGATAGCATCAGGTAGTAGGTAGCATCGACATGCTATCGCTTTGTTATCGTTGTCGACGAGAGGCATGAAAAAAGTATCATCAACACGTGAACACGAAACGCCGATATGGACCGGGCCGTGTTCGGTACCATCCTCCCGTCACCCGAGGGCACATCGAGGATGGACAACGGCGTGCTACAGCAGGTCCTTTGGCACCTTTGCATTGCTAGCGTAAGCGTAAAAGTCGTTCCTTTTGCGTCTTTCAAACGACTTTACACGTAATATGACTTTGTCCGTCTTGCACGCCTCGCACAAACGATAGACGAACGGACGGGCCAGCAGCGAGCCTGCCGGCAATGTTGGGAAATTTTTGTAAAAAAAGGTAATCCGTACGCTTTTCTTATGCTGCCAATGTTAGATTAGCACGCTGAAGATGGTGACGAGAATGGGAGGGTGAGTGTAGCGTGACGAAAGCCAACAGCATGGGATGATTTATGCAAGCTTAATCTGTGCCCCGGATTTCGTCACCCGCGCCATTCGGCTACCGTTTGGCTTAAGGGTCTGATCAAACAGCGACGTTCACATGACGCGCCCAGGAATCATCACGTCCATTCCCGTCCTCTCCAGCACATCGTGGTAAAGAACTTGAACAGTGGCATGAAATCAAATTTAACACGTGTGCTTACGTGTTGACGCATTCCATCGCCTACGTTGTTTTGAATGAGTAAACACAGCTCTGTAGCAACCGTGATTGAATTAAACCGCGCGAAGGAGTGAAGTGCATCGGGGAAGATGCTTTTCTTCGTACGCATTTCGTACAGTTTCTTTCGTGCGAACCCGCAAACAGAGAAAAAAAAACACAAAACGAACACAAACGCACACGCACCGTCTAATGTCTTGTGTACCAAACATAATCTTCAGACGACTTTTTACAGCAGCTCTAGTTTATTGAGATTTGCGATAAATATATGTCTAAATACATTGTGTGCTTTCTAGATGTTGCTTAAGATGTTGTGGAACGCTTTGTGTTGGGGTGTGCTGTGGGTTGTGCTGGGTTTGGAATCGTTTTTCTTTCCCTCTCTTAAGATCCTCTCCCATGAAGGCTAGACTTAGTGGAAGGGTGAACGACGCTACTCGGGGTCGCTTTACTGCGAATTAGGAGTGCGGCCGACCGTGCGTGGCAACATGATTCCTATCACATTCGGGGCCTCCCCGGTGTGGAGGGTTCCTCGTTGATCGTTCACCCCTCCCCTAACCCTCCCCACTACTCTCCTCCGCAAGTTGATAATTAGCCCCGAACATACACACTCACTTACGCTATCCTCAAACCGATAAATACAGTCTTTCAGTCGTAGCACGTGTTAGCCGTTTCCATTCCGTCACAGGCAATTTGAGACCGTATTTCTTTGCCATTTTCGTTTTTTTTTTTTTGGTTTACGTTTGACACCTTCTTCGCATTTCCTCGGAGAAAATGGCAGATTTGAACGAAACCGAAGGGAAACCGTGAAGGACTACATAGTTACCATGGCCTGCTTGGCCCCGTGCGAGCTATGAGAGAGCTGTGATGTGGTCAACTCGTGTGAAGGTGAAACAGAAGTAAACGAGACGGTATGCAAAAGAAACACACTGTGCTCGTAAACGAAGATAGACGCTTATCAAACGCTCATGCCTGCTGGCTAATGTAGCATTCCGTTCAGGGGTTAAAGGAGTAATGCACTACTCTGTTTGCTTCTTTATGGCACCAACCATTCCAACTAGTTTACATGCAGTTTACATTTATGGTGATTTCACTTCAAAGACAAACGGCAAGAAAGGGGCATTTTGTGTTGGCACATCATTACTATGCTTGTTGCCTGCCCGGCGGCACCTTTTTTTGGGTAGTATTTCGTGGATAAAATATTACTTTTGCACATTTACAAACATCCCTGTCACACCAAATAGATTAGCAGCAAACCGATACCGGAGGAGACCTACGCGAGTGGCCCGTGTGTTAATGTTGTTGTGTTCGTGAGCGTGTCGTGAGCGTGTTGTTTGCGATTTTGCTACAATTTTTTTGTTATTCATTTATATACTTTTTTGTTTGTGTGGTATAATTTTGTTTCGTCCCATTTCGAAAATCAACAAACGACTACGTTAAACACTGTTCTGGTTCTACTCCTACCTGGCTCTGTTTCCCGAGGTAGAACCCAACCTGTCACGCGCAGGGTGGCCATAACTCTCAGCTCAAGTAGCGGCTAACGACCGGATAGAGATGCACGGCGAACGACCAGGAACAGGAGCTTATACTACTACTGGGATGGAAGAGTTGAAGGAACTGGAAACGCGTGCACCCTTGCACTCACACGACGCGCGCTCTCTCTCTATCTCCCTCTCCCATCTCCTTCCACATACACACAGACACACACACATACACACACAATCCATGTTCCTACTATCGCCCCATCCGCGAGGTGCCAATCGGGTGGACATCGGGTGGTGATCGGCTGGGTTTTTGGATGCGATGGGTGCTCGGAAGGTGCTTACTTCTTGAAGCACGAGATGGGATTAAAGTAACACTGGCGGTATCGAATTTGGCGCTTCATTTCCGGCGCCCGATACAGCTGGTCCCATCCACCGCCACCGCCGCTGATGGCACTACACGAGGGAGGAAGGAAAAAGTGAGCGTTAGCACGGGGATGCTGGTCTGGTCGAGCGGTATTGCCTCCCGCACCGCCGGTGATCTTACTTGCTCTGCGCGTACTGGGCCAGCAGCTGCAGCTGTAAGGGATCGAGCCCGTAGTTGTCCAGCTGGTTCGATACGTACGAGTTGTAGTTGGTGTAGAGTTTTCTCAGCTCGTTCGGACTAATCTCGGGGAGATCCTGGAAAGACAAATCGACGTCGTTCAGGACAATGGTGCTACGGGTTTGAATATTTTATCAACATCCCGGGATGGTTTCATGTTTCCCGGTTACTTTCACTTCCTTGGCGACTCGCATTTAGCGATGGATGGAGATGAGAGCTACTATAGCGGTATTCTGTTACAAGATTGATCCCTGCCGAATGAGGTACATCATTTGCCTGCTCTTGTTTCTGGCACAAGCATTGAAGGCGAATAAAGTCAATTGCAAATAGTAGCATGTTTCCCACTATTACAAAGAAAACTTCTCAAACTTCTAATGTTTGAGTTCAACCAAACGGAATATTCAGTGGAATGTGCGAATAGCCATTTATTGAGATATTTATGCGAGGAAAACTTATCATAATAATTTTACTAGACGGTCAACCCTTTCTAGAGACACGTTTTAGTTCGAAATTAGTGATGCAAAAAAGGTTCTAAGAAAAAAAGTATTCAGAAGAAAAATTAATCAAACGCTGAGTAAGACAATTAAAATGCGAAAATACGAAAATCTTCTTCAACCACAGCCGATAGATTGGATTATTAAAGCAATGAAGCTAGGTAAAGACATATAAAGGGGGAAAAATGAATAACAGAAACCTTAGAACCTAAATTTACTCGCTACGAACGTCTGAAAAGGCGAATTCTCACCTCTCAAAAGCTCAAAAGTCTCGAGAAGCAAATTAGTTTACATGACGCGTTAAACACGCCGCTCTTGACTACCTTTTAACTACCGCGCACAGGGGGATACGTAGTTACGAAAACACCTGTTGACTGCTAGACTGACGCAAACAAAACGAGCAAAAGCATCGTTGGAAGAGATTTTACATGCAACATGCCCGTTCGACGTACGGAAGAACCGTGTCGGAACTGGGACGACGTTCGTACACCGTTCCACCATCGGCACCCAAAGGGATCATAAACTTCTGACATATAGCTGCTAACACGATAAATCACATCTCATCGACACGACACGATTACGGTACCGAGCGATGGAGCGTTCTCATGGAGCAGCCGTGGTTTCAAAGTGAGCCATTTCGTTCCCTTCCCGATAAGACGACGCTCGACGACGTACGGTCCAGGAAGCATCGGCACCCGGGAAGTTAACCTTTCCCCGTACCGTCGGACCATCGTCATGGATTGTGCGGTTCTGTGGGCAGAACCACTTGCCGTCAATTTCCGCCTCCTTTCCATACTGATTGCTTGTTGATGTGCTCGGAATTTATGTCGACAAGCGGGACCGTTACGGGAAGCTAAATCGTTCCTCCAAGCACACCGCAACGCACACGGTGTGTCGATAGTCTCATCACTAACCGTGGTCGTGGCGGATGTCGGGGGTTTTTTTTCTTCTCTCCGTTCGTTCATACTCTTTTGCTTCCCTCACCACGGCTGTGCTATTAGCTGAGAAAACAGCATTTAGCAACATTTGTCTCCCAACACGCGTACGGTATCGGCCGCTGTATCATTCCGAAGAGAATGTAAACTATTTCGTACCGTTAAGGTGGAACGAAAGAAAAAGACCACCACTTCCATAACAATATGGGAAAAATGTAGCAAAAAAGAGAACCATTTCCCTGCCCGGTGGCGCGATGTGGTGCACCGATGGTTCCCAATAAAAGAGTGCAAATTGAAGAATAATAAACGCCGTCCCGTGTACGCCAACCGTGCCCGGTAGCCGACAACACCACAACACGGGCGAGCAAGGCAAACCAGCAAACCAGCAAACAACTTGATAAGTACCTGTACACTAACACGAAAACCACAAGCACCTACCTGATTATCGATTGCATTTTGCGGTCGACCGGAGCCCAGCTTCACGATAAACAAAAGCGCCAGGACGAAGAGTATCTGTCGCGAGGGCGTCGCAGGAGCAGCCATGGATGCTGTTGGGTGCTGGGACGGGGTGTTGCCTTGGGAAGAAAGAAAACGATGCACTGTCCCCACGGTTCGGCTTGCCGTTACTCCACCGGTGCTGTTGGGAAACGAGATGCACAAGAAATGTGCCGGCAGCAGGTTTAGTTTGGGCGGTAAAACCATCCGACGCACTAGATCGGGGCCAGCGGGTACGAGCGGGTGTGCGTTATGGAAATAAAATACAATTAATTCTGCGGTGGGGTTTCGGGTTGGATAAAGCGGAGCCTCTAGTGTCAATAGTGCGGGTTAAGATTATGCCAGTAAATTGAAATTCCACCGGCGGCTGTCGATTGATGATGTAGTTTCATGGAGATTAATATTTATCAGCTGTTAGGCTGCCACCTGAATTGGCAGGATTATGCAACGGAAGTTGATACGCTACGCTGGTGACGTTGGTGGGTTCGTGCAGGCTAATGTTAACTTCATGATGGAAAAGCAGTTACAAGGATGAACGGAAGGAGGTCGAGGCTCGTACCAAATGTTTAATTTTGTCTTTTGGGTGAAACTATGAGAGATAATGTTTTAATAAGGTATATTTTGAAGCTTTTGGTTCAAGATCAATGTGGTAAGCTTGTATAAAGGCAGTTATTTAAACGAACGATGCGCCAAAGAAAAGGACGAAAGAAAAGGATACTTTTCTCAACCAAAATTATAGCTTTTTTACATGTTAAACTTCATTCATCTTCGATATAGTTAAATAAAATGTGATAGCTCATGAATTTAGTTTAGCTAATGTATAGTATTCCTTGGTTAAGCATTTATCAAGGATTTATGTAAGCTAATTATGAATTTAACAAATGTGGGATTATGGTGTCATGTTTAATGCTGAATTCACGAGGTTCATTTTAAGAGCGTTTATCCAAAAGGTTTAAAAGATCGATAGAGTGACACATAGAATGATGTTTAACTAAATTAAGCTTTTGTGAAGAAATTTCGAACAGTACATTATAATTAAGCACAACACATAAATACCTATCAATCAACCCATTACTTTATAGAAGAATAACTCAAACTTATAAAATAAATGAGTTTGAAAATTTATATGCAAAATTAATGCCTATTTTTGCAAAAGAATTATTGATTTATTTTGTTACATTCATAGCATAATTCATTTAAAAACATGAATCGTTATAACAATCATTTAATGAACTTTAGTTAAGTTTGAAAGCATAGCAGAATAGCAAATAAAGGTGTTTGGTAAACTACTGTAAGAATTTCCATCGAATCAAGAAGCTTTATCATTCAACTAGTAAAAGAGAGGTGAGTATTATTTTACTTAATAAAAAATGTATAATGTAACTTTATAATTTGAAAATAGAACCTAGTATTTTATTATAGATTTTGTTGCATTTTCGTGCAATATTATATATCATCTTTATAACATATTGTATAAAACTTGTTCAACTAACAGTTCCATACTAGACGGTACAAAACCAAACCTACTATCTGTAAAGTGGAATTAATAAAACAAGTTAAAAACACTCTCAAACCACCTCCTCATACATCACCAACCATAGCAACTCTTTACCCAATCTAACATATTTCCACATGGTTTCACACTGCAAACACTCACGCACGCACGAAAGAAACGCTTTAGCAGCATCCGTGAGCATGCAAATGACAATTTCAACTCACCCTAGGGTGCTCTAGTGTTAAACTAACATAAACATAGCCCGTTACAAAAGCGTCCCACGGTAGGTGCCACCGACCGTGGTCAGTGGCAATGTGATGATTAACCGAAAGAGTATGGTCACCCTCGGTCGCGTAATTAACTCATCACCCACGTACCCCCCATTCGGCCCACACACGTTGCCTCAATCGAAAGGACGAATCTTTCGAAGGAGAATAAAAAAATGCTTCCCCCATTACCAAGGGTGGTAGAAAGACGGATCCATGGCCACCACGTCAGCCGTGGTGCCATTCTTTTGTTTTTATTACCGCTTTGTGCTGCCGCCTGCTGTCGATTACAGGATCTAGCTGATCGGTGATGCTGCCGATGACAGTTCGATTGTACTGGGGCGCTCTGTGCATGGCAAGCGGTTTTTTGTTTTATAGTTGATTTTTTTTTTCAAATTTATTGTTTATTTTCTATTCCACTCGCTCGAAGGAAAATGCAAAGTTTATGTTAATTTTACCAAGGCCCACTGTCGCCTGTCGCCGGAACGTGACGGAAATTTGGGGAAAAAACGGGAAGCAAACTGATGGCTTCCACTATTGTTCGATTCATCACGGTGACCGTTCGAAGCACCATGCGTCTCCATTTGGTGGAACAAAAATCGCATTGAACTTGGTCAGGGTTTCGTCGGTTCGCTTTCCCACTTTCCCTTCTGCAGGGAGAAAAAATAGCGATGTCATTTAAAATTCAGTGACGCGTAAAATTGAGGACAACTTTAGCTTGTCTTTTACTGGGGATGTAGCGCGCGGGAGTATTCGCTGGAAGTTGATTTACACAGGGCCGTCGTTTTTGCCGGTAATTCGAACGATGTAATTATCTCCATTGCCTGGCGATATGTGTGGTTAATTATTCCCCAAACGATACCTGTACCGTCGTATGTCAGAATCGTCGTTTAATCATATGAAAGGCGCTCCTTCACGTGGGTGGGTTTGAGACAAGAGCAGAGCGTGCGGGCGAATATTCGTATGCAATTACGGGTTAATGAAGAAAGTTGGCAAGAAAATTGATCCAGCAATGTTTATCTACGCCAAAACCCGGGGTGTTCCATTTTGATGGAACTGAAGAAATCTCCACTTTATGGGAGGACGAAAAAAGATTTAAATTCCCCGAATCTTATTACGTGCTATAATAAACTCAAAATACCTTGCTCTAGTTCGTTGTTTCGCTAGCATTCAAATCAGTCTAACAGAGTGAATAAAAAAAAAATGCTATGAAATCCACACATGAAGCTAATCTCATTTGTACTATGCTGACATATGCACTTCCTGACGTCATTTGGCTTCTTTTGCGAAACTTCCACCACGCACATCACGCACGAAAACGGCAATCAGTTGACCCATTTTTTTTCGCCACCCCAGTTTCCGTACAATTTCAACCTGTTGATCAGCTGTCAGGGCGTGATTGACGAAGGTGCCCGGATGGGTGAACTTTCTGTCACTACAACAATCGAATTTGAACGACGGCTCCGACAAAATGGAAGACGTGCAGACGTGTAAAATAACCGGCAGCCGGCATTGAGGGGAGGAGGGAAGTTTTTGACGGCAATTAAAATGACCTTTCCCCTGAATCGGGCAAACCGATGCTCCGATTGTCCTCCTCCGGGGGATTGGATTGTGCCGCAGCATGAAAAATGTCAAAACAAACGGTGTCAAACTTGCATATTACGGAACCCCGGAACGCAACATGATCGCACGCGGGAGGGTGTGTGAACGGAAGAAAATCCACCCACCACGCTAACGAACGGTGTGCTGTTGGAGCTCGTGGACAGCTACTTCTATGGGCGGCGAACCGTTCTCGGTGCCGGTCTGAGCAGCAAGCGGAAGGACAACACGTCCCAAGTTAATATTTTACTTTCCCTGACACATGATATTTTAATGTGCTCCGTTTTCCTTTCAGTTGCTGCTGGGGGGATGAAGGTTTTTTACTACATTTGCATACGTTAGGTTAGAAGATGCAGCGTTTCAGCAGCACCGCCGGCAACGTGGCAGCATATTAAAGTGTAGCGTTAATTTAGAATTTTTTGTTCATGGAGCTGGAAGTATTGAGTAATATTTTTTTTATTATTATTTTAAAATTCTTAAGCAACAAAATTATGTATTATGTATTTATTATATTTATTAGAATATGTTCGCGTAGCTACGGAAAGACTGCCTTTTCATTGGGAATTGTAACATAAATTGTAAATTAAAATATGAATTAAAAAATTAAAAATTAAAGCTCTTGGACTTATAAATTTTAACTTACTTAGACTTTCATGTAAATTTTCGTTGAACAAAATTAAAAACTACCACCGTTATGATTTCTTCATATCATGTAAACTAAAAACCTAATGCCTAATATTCTAGTGGGCAATATATAATATAATTTCCAAACTATCTTCTAAAACCAACGCCAACATGGAAGCTCTAAACATCGAATTTAAAACGGCTTGCGCTACTTACTTTTATACCATACTTTTTTATAATAATATTGTGTTTCCAAGTTTAGAATGCGTTAAAAAGTTTACATTTCAAAAACATAATTCACACTTCTTCGTTAACTTTTAACATATTAAAATTTTCACATATTCAATGATATATTCGTTACAATTAAATATGTGTTTTTATAAATTTTAATATGAATCAAAAAGTTCATAATTTCAGAAGTTGGTTGATTCCTATCAACACTAAATTAATTAATCACCATGGAAAGCATTAGAAATGTACTACAAAATACATTTCAAAAAGTGTTAAATGTAGTTTATGTTATTTCGATACTTTAATTACTTAATTATATAAAAGAAACCTGCACATCTGGTTGAAATGTTACTTCTAAGATAAAGCAAATATCATAAAATCAAATGTTATCATCAAATATTTTATTTCTCTTTGGCGTAACGACCTGCCTACCGTTTTAACCGGCATTCTAGGCTGATTATACCACCATAGCTGGTTAGTCATTCCTCGCTAGATCCGAATGGGGTCATGGTACCGGTCCTGTCGTGTTAAAAACCGGTGCCGCTACCACTACACCACCGGGCCCGGTATATATCATCATATATATCATATATTAAAATGATCATTTTTTCTGTCAATTTTATAAAAAAGAAGTAATTAAGTCATTTTAAGTAATTAAGTAATTTAAGTTGTTCTTAAAAATAATGGAAAAGAAAAACTGACATTTGGATTTCTCTAGTTTAGCCAAAATTCTAATAGAAAACACTTCTAACAAATAAAGTTGTACTGTTAATACAAGTATTTTATCCTACACCCTATCCTATAGCACCATGCGGAAGTTCGTTTTCTTCAAAAGCATATTTAGTGCATCTTTAGCATGGACAAGCCTATTAGCTCAAAGTAAGTAGCAGTGTACTCTTTTAATTAGTCCCTATATGACATCTTTCGCCATACACTGATAAAGGTCATAAAAACGGCCAATGAGGCATAAAACGGCTCGTAATGGGTTTTACGATTAACACACCCAATCAATCAATCAGCCAACCCTACCACACTGACTGTGTGCACTTGACCTAACCAAATAGTGTCGCTAATACCGTTTCATTGTACCCTAGGCGAAAATATGGCCACGCATAGATGCATTTTATGCTACGCTTTGGAGCACCAACCCAAACTCCTCATTTCCAAAGACCCAACCCCGACCGAAAGTCGTTTCGTTTGTGTCGTGCAGCGTTAGCCAGGGATGGCTGCCGAGTGCCGCACGGCATTATTTATCCATTACAATCCTGCTCCCAAACTGTTGCCACACTCGGTACTCACGTGTACGATCTCGGGTACCGAAACCACTTCACCACTGACTGCACCACGCTATAATTTCACCACGTACACGGGAATACCCTTGACACTGCACAGAATGGACACACCACAACGAAACGGTCTTAAGAAGTCGCTGCTGAAGCACTTGCAACACGAGATGGCAACTGTTGCGTTCCGAAAGTGAGTCTGCTGCGGTATGAGCGATCCGGAAGCGGCCGTTACAATATTTATACGGACCGACCGACCGAAGGCGCGCAAAACACCGTCGCACGCATGGCTCCTTGGATGACAGTTTTGCTCGATTTGTTCGTCGCTCTGTCGCACTCTATCGCTCTATCGCTCGCGCTCGCTCGCTCATTCGTTCGCGCTCTTAGTGGGCTACCGTTTTGTTCGCACTCGCACTCTATGTTGCCTGCTTATTCCACCACCAGCGGTCGGTTTACTACGATCGCACGCTTTTCAGTGACGCGCGCGAAAAGCTCGCCCATAGTAGGGAGGAAAAAAATAACGAAGCATTCAGGTTCAGTTCAAGCGATGGTAGAAGAGTGGACGGGGATCGTGATGATGAGTCGTTTTGCTTGCATTGTGCCGTTCGCCTACCAAACGGTACCACCTATCAACAAGTGAGTGCAACAATATTGCTCAACCAGGGCGCCTATAGGTTCCCGGTGGCCGCTGCAGGACGATGAAAATCGTTTTTCTTGAATATTTTGCTCATCGGGCGGAAAACAGGACACCTTTTCGAGCACATTCACATGCACTTCGCACAGTATAAATTTACGCATTGCAAAAATAAAACACACACACACCCGTTCAACATAAAAGTTTCTTCCCCTGAAATGATGCTGTTTGTTGTGTCTAATTTTCCAACAATGTATGTCACATATAAATAGAACCGTTACTTTGGTTGATTAAATAAAATATTTATCTTTAGCGTGCTGGTTGTTTTGTGTGGCGTGAAGCGGGCGCAACCCTCCGCCGGGGTTAACCTTCACTCATCAACGCATATTTCTGCAAGGAAATCGTAGCATAAACCGATTACAAATGATTTATAACCTTTTTCGCAACCGCAAAACGCACGCACCGGGAGACGAATGGGTGGCTCTTCACACGCGGACTAGCAGCGTGTAAGAATATTAGATGGAAATCCTACTCAACGCAAGCATCACCGCCCATCACCGAAATCAATGACAGCGTCGTTGTCATTATTTATCGCAGCACCGTACGTTTTGGGATGATGAAAAACGGAACGGCACGGCAAAGTGTGGGAGCGATTACACAAAAACACACCGCACTTGGCATAAACGAATTAGCATATAGATGCGTGTGTGAGCGATGGGATCAAAGCGAAAGCCTTCCCATCCCTCAACGGTGCCGTGGTTCGTCAGAGGTGAAATTACTGGTCTCTGCCCTGTGCCGAACAGTGCGCAATCCTTCCAAAATGTCTCTACCGAGCAGGGTTAGGAGTTTGTTAAAATCTTTCATCCTTTTATTCGCAACAGTTTTGGCTTTATTCCCTCTGTCACTGTGTTTCTCGGTGTCGAATTTTTCATTCGCATCATTAGTTCGATAAAAAAGCACAATCTTTCGAATGTGGTGTGAGTTATGCATCGGCATCACCGGCGGTTGTAGCATGATGGACAGCAGCATTGACATCCGTTTATCAGCCACCAAGGGGTGGAGGTCCGAGCGAGGTATTAGGAATGCAAGAAACGTGACTTTGAATTTTTGATCCAAACCAGCGTCACAGCATGTTCTCGATCGAGGACAACCGCTTCAACGGCGCTGGTGGCGAAGCCAATGAAGCAAGAACAGGGCATGACTTTCGTATTTTGCGAACATTACGTGGCAAAGATATTTAGATTAATGTAGTCAGTAAGGCCTACGGTAAGCCGTTCCGTCCCCCATTGGATCGTGGGAAGCGGGGTGCAGTTTCCAGCAGAAAGTCCCATTTTAATTGCATTTGCAATCATTGTGCATTATTTTGCCCTGCACGAAACGCATCAGGCGCCTCCATTGACTTTGGCAGATGGTAGAGGATTGGTGAACTGTTGCGCTTTACATCACGAAAATAGCTGCCATATTGGTTGTTTTCTTAGCTCGTAGCTTTCATGGAAGCAGTGCCCGGTCTCCTGCCCCTTGGGTGCACAATTTCCCGGAGGAGCCGTGAGATACACTACACGCGCTGTAAATAAATTAAGCACAATGACGCACCACCGTCGCCGTCGATCGTTTAGCAAAGGATGGCTTTTTATTGGCTAATGAATGTACGAGCGTAAACATATTTCTTTCATTTCCCACACTCTAAATCTCGCGCTAAAACGCGGCTAGCAGTGTTTTCTTTTCCGGTTAAAAACGGCATCGGGGAGGGAAATCTGTAAAGCTCGGCTTGCCCCCCTCGGGGTGAGTAATGGGAGGGGAGGTTTCATGTTAGCATACAACTAAAACGCAAGGAATGACGCTAGCGTTCTACACCCTGCAGCGTCAGCTGCCTCCACCACCAACCGTGCGCTTCGTTTCGAGGGAAAGATTAATCAACTATCTAATCTTCTCCCGTCGAATTTTGGCTAAACCCGATAAAACTATGACGAACTTAGGAGGCGATGAATAAGCGTCGACGGTCGGCCCTGCCCGTGAGATTTTCCCATAGCCCACTATGCCGGCGTTACATGAGACACCAGTTAATTAATACGCAACGATAATTTATGCCCCACGACCAACCACGGAGTGCGGAGTTTTGGTGCACATTTTTTTTCCTTCCTTCATTTGTATCATTCATCAAACGCTTCGGCCTCGGTCAGGTGCTTATCAACTCCCCGGGCTTGGGCGTGCGAACATTATCTTCACTTTACAGCTTCATCCCTGTGTGCGTGTGTGGTAGGAGCTTTTCGGGGCAATATTTATGACGGGGAGTTGGTAAATTTGATTCTTCTTGCGAATCGCCATGCCATGGGGAGGGGGGGGGGGGGGGTGAAATGAGGCAGCGGTCACATTCTATCAGGTCCGTTCAAGGTTGAGCCATTTCTTACGTAAAGCAAATTGCTAATCAACGCATTACACAACGGACCGGATTCCCAATTGGACGTGAGCTACCGGTGGTGCGGAACGGATCCGGAAGGCACTACTTCAAACGAGTCCTGACGCAAGAAGTCAGCATTCGTTCGGGTTGAAACTCTATCTTTCACTTATGTGTGCTCGTTGATTGGTCGAACCGGTCGAACAGACCGCTGGGAACCAGGCGGACCAGGGTGGCGGTCATCATACAGGCGGAACCCATCGTTTTTGCCAACCCACTGTCTGTGTCTGTGGGTGTCAATCAGTTCCACTCACTCGCACGGTAAGAGCATGACGTGGCAACACGGGCTCCCAGGAAGGGTGCGGCTTTTCTGCTGCACTACAAGCAACCGACACACGCATCCATTTGTCAGTTGGTTGGGGGGAGAGGAAGCTGGAAGCGATAGGGACAATTTTTATGATCTTGTAATTGAATTTTATTAAACTGATGCCCAGTCCCGGTGCCCATTTGGCACAAACAATCTCAAACGCCGTTCGATCCGGCGAATCTTTGCTGCGCACCTTTCGCGAGGGTATTTTCAAACCATTGGAAAACCGTTGCCGGCGGGCATGGGTGAAATTTCGGTGAAGGTAACTGAGACAGCACAACTTTCGATTCGTTCAAATCATGCGATATCGGCCCGGTCGGTCTGTTTTGATCAATAACCCGCAGTGCGCCCGGAGCGACGATAGCTTAACAGCAACGCATAAAGCATCCACGAGAAACCGATTTTGGAAGTGAAAAATTTAATTCGATCATTCCGCGAACCTGTTTTTCCTCCCAATCTACCCGTGTTTCGAATGAAACAAATAAATGCGTACACTGAAACATCTCGAGTGCTTGTAAATGGTAAAATAAAAGCTTTCTGTTGAGATTTTCTTCAAGGTGTACATAGAAATCGGATGAGCTTTACTGGCAAAAGCTTTTCTGGGCACCAAGTATAATGTCGATTTTGTCGACTATTTTATAAAAGCTTTCTATAGATGCTTTTCCGAAAATTGTTATGCAGTAGGCGTTGACATAAATGAAGCGTAATTTTTATGGTTTTGAAATTCAATCTTAAAAACACAACGGAAATTTAGTATCCACTCACATCAGGCTTGCTCCTAATCTTTTAAATGATTGCATGTAATTTAAATTACAACTTAAAAAAATAAGTTAAAAATTAAATAAGTTAAATAAGTTAATAATAAAACTAGTAAATAAGTTAATAAAAGAGAAAAAGAAAGTTGCAAAGTTTTCCAACAATTTTTTTTTGTTTTTTTTTTATTTAATATTTCTCTCATATTGTTTGAAAATTAATTCATATTGATTTGTCCTATAAACTTTAACATTGAACCGTTTTATTTCAGTTGACAATAGCGTGAATGTGATGTACTTAGTGAATGTGATCAGAGTGGCAATAGTAAAGGAGAATGTGATGTACTTTGAAATATATTTTGTTTACGTCGCGAATGCTGTTTCTTTGATTGTTATAATTATTTCCTCTATCAAGGATGCTTTATTTTGTTTCACAGTTTTCCCTGGCTCTGAAACACTCGCTTTACTCTGTTCGGAAAATGATTAAGACAGAGTTTCGGTTCCCAACTCTCTGCAATACTGACAACATCTATTCTCCTATATTTTCAGTTTTTCTGCTCTGATTCCAATCCCCATTCGAAACACTTCACTTGTCGTCTTTCTTTAATTTTTGGTTGTTTACGTTGAGTTTTTTGACAAGGTGTTTCTGACCTTAAGGATTAGATATGAATCTAATAGCATAATAGTATTTGGTACCTTTGTTTGTTTGTTTATTTGCTATTGATGATATTTATAATGGTTTGGGTACGAACCAGGAGATATAAGAAATAGAAACTTAACGAGTAACGGTGTTGAGAGCAAGAAAAAATATTTTTCTAGACACAACTTCTAACCGAAACATGTTTGCGGGTGTAATTGTTATAATGATCCGAATAACAAACTATCGCTCTTGATCGTTGTAATACTAATGCTAGAATTTACAAGAAACAAATATTTTTATTTTGAAACGATCCCAAATCCCCGGACTAGCAATGGGATCAAAATAAATCAGATTTATTAATCATCGTACAATTCAAAACATCGTACAATTCAAACGTTATCCTAGAGAATTGGCTTTTGTGGAATGAAGAAAAAATATTTTTTCTTTATTTTCTTGGACTACCAATCTAATAACATAATAACATTTGTTTGTTTGTTTGTTTCATTGTTGTTATTTTTTTGTACTAACAAAACAGGTTTGAGTGAAATACTGGAGTGCTTAGTGAAATCTATTAGAATTTATTTCACGATCATAATCGGATAACTTGTATGATTCTACGATCATAATAGCCGCATCGCTTTGCCGTGATTTACAAAACACCCATTAGATCAAAAGAGTTTCACACTTACAACGTCTCATGATTTCTTAGAAATTTATGAAAAAATGTTTCACTATGCGTAAGACTTTGCGCACTAACGCTTAATTGTTTCGGATGAAAGTCTCTAGAATATGTCTAAAATACCGAAACCATCTTCATTCTTGTTGTACTTAGGTAGTTAATTTTACTTTATTGATTTGCAATAATATGGTCAGTACCGATGCGATCATAATACAGTTACCTTTGCGCCTGTGACGGCTCATGATTGAAGTTACACTTTTATGCCCTACTTAATTTCGTTGCAAAACCGATCCTCGCGGGCGTCATTTGCTTCGCAGACCATAATGGTAGTAATGGTAACCACCGTACCTCCGCCGTTTTATTCGTTTTAAAGGCTAACCGCCGCAAACCCCATTGCTAACCATGTCCGCAGCTGTCTTTGGTGCAGCAAGATCTTTCTTTCTTCCACTACACGCGACTTCCAGCGAGCCGATGTCGTATTGGTAGCAAACTAGCCTCAGACTAATGCACCAACCGTTCTAATTGTTTTCCTTTAGTTGCTTTAGAAGCAACTAACTGCGTTGAAGTAACACTTCCAGTACCGTCCCTTCTTGGTCTTGTCCTCGGTGCCGCGGGTCTGAATGTCCATCTTTGGATGGAAAATCGGGAAGAAATGCAGAAACAAAAGTCGTTAAGTAACCAAGAACCATCGTCGTTCGTCGACCTTTCCATTGCTCCGTACTCTCTGTCCTATCCGTGTCTTAGCTTACCATTTCATCCAGCAACTCCTTCCGCGCTTCGATGTCATCGATATCGTCCGGGATGGCGTTGGCCAGCCTGTCCTCTGCCTCCGCATCCGCGTCCGCTTCTGGCAAGGAAGAAAAAAAGAAGCGGCAATGCAAAAAGATCACCCACGCGTGGTTTGATTGAGTCCCGTGAACTTGAAACTCGGACTTCCGCTTGGTTCTCGGACCGTGCGATCAACTCGATGCTCAATTTACCGGCATAATAGCTTTTCATCAGCTGCTCCGTTTTGCTCGGTGGCGGTGGCGGTGGTATTTTGGCCGGTCCCAGTGAAACCGTGGGCTTACCGCTGTAGCGTCCATCCTTGTACACCTTGTTGATTGGCCGCCCACTGCCATCCTCACCGTCGCCCTTCTCCAGGGCGTGATGTAGGGCCACCATGAGCCGGTCCAGCAGCATGGCCGCTCGCTTAGGTACCACCATCTGCAAACGATAGTTTGAGCCACAGTTTGATTGGTTTGAACGGACCCATCTTTTGTCCGTGCTGGATGCAAATTTAATGTTGTATTCTCCAACCACGCAAAGAGATGTAACTAACCGGGGATAAAACGCACTTTGTTCAAAATGGTTTATAATTTGATCTACCTCTTAGTTATAAGTTTGATTGTTTCTTTAATAGTAGTGATATTTTCAAAATTTGCATTCAATTTCATCAAGAGAACTTTATTTCCCAAGATGTTTTACAGGATTGTTATGTATATTATCACTGTATCGATAGCTATTTTTTATGTTTTGGTTATATTGGAGGTACCAGAAAAAAGATTTCGATGCCATTAATGGCAAACATAATATATTTTTATGACCGATTTTAAGCTTTTATTGATTACGACATCATCACTCTTCATTCTCTATCTCTCTCTAACTTCTTTTTTTCTCTCTTTTTATGTTCTCTCAACATATACAGTGCGTAACACAACTATACGACCACCCGTTATATGTGAATAAAACGAAAAGTTGAAGAGATAGC
>KI915055.1:2253392-2271409 GCA_000473445.2 Anopheles farauti | reverse complement strand
AACGGGTGGTCGTATAGTTGTGTTACGCACTGTAGTACAAATAGTCTAATTTCACACGCATTCACCTGTACGTGTAAAGACGTGTTCCCAGTTGCTTTTGCGTTCATCGATATAAATTCAATTAATTTCAATATCACAGATTGAATAATAGGCATTAAATATCTATAAACTATAAATTCAATAAATATGAGATACACATAAAATACGAATAATCTTACAAAACTAAGAATAAAAACATCCTTTAAATCATGATGAAATGAAAAAATAAATGAAAATAAAATTAAAAATGTTAAATTTGGATGCAAAATTATGCAAAATTTGTTCTTCTATCTTGCTGGTCCTGAACTGTGAACTATTCGATAGGTTTAATTTTATGGACGAAAATAAAATTTCTGTTTACAATCTTAAGCTTGTTTTATAACAACTTAAGACCTTAGCTTGGACTAAAAATGTTCTAAGCTGAGCTGATAATTAATTTTTCAGTTTTTTGTCCCTGGAGAATTTTCATCAACCTATACACACTATGTAAATGTCAAGAATAAGATTAAAACCCCAGTTTGAATAGAGTCAATTATAGTTTTTACAGCTAATGCATTACTAATAAATTTATGAAAGATTTAAGACAATCTAAAAGATATAATCATTCATGATCACAATTATCATTGGAGATAGCAATCGATATTGTTGGCATTTCAACACATTAAATTACAATCATTACCTTTCTCAATCAATTCATCAATTTCTTTTCTGCGCTGTTTAGTGTAACCAAATAATGTAACTTTTTTACGTGCTATTTTTTATTACTCTCAAAAAACGCAAAAATACATCCCATTTGCAAAGGTGTTACTAACAATCCACTAAAAATATCGCCGTATTTTCTCGAATCTTCTCAGTACCGCTAGTACTGACTATCAAATTTCGAAGTCTCATTCGATGGATATGTTTAGAAATCTAATTACCCCGCCACCTGTACCGCGGTCGCGCTTAACGTTCCATAGAGGCGCCTAATTTTAAAACCCGACTCACCGGATAGCTTCACCGGTACGGTGCATTCAAGAGTTATCCAGTCGTTTGAGAAACGAAACACTAAACTGAACTATATTTATAGAAACTTTACTCATAAAACCATTGCGTTCAGTTTTGCATACGCACTCGTTTGGAATTGTGTTTGCTGCACGTGACATTCACGCCAAAACGGCGTGAAAATAATATTTCCTCAATGAATTTCTCATAAATCAGAGGCTCTTATCTTCAAGTGGGTCAACAATTCATAGTACGGTTAAATCGTTATTAAAAACCCCGACAAACTGAGCACTCGGCACAACTATCGATTCTCGAATCGTAGTTCGTGAAAAATACAAACAGCAGATATCCGAATGATAACGACCCTGAACCTTACCGGATAGTCGTCATAGTTTACTTCCGCGTATTTGGCGATCTCGTCCGACTTCATCTTGACCGGCGGTACGATTGCTTTGTAGCTGGACAGTTTGCACCAAACGGTTGGTGTTTCGATCAGCACCAGGCAGACGGTAATCTGTACCAGAATCCTGCGCATTTTCGCCCGAATATCTTTTCTTTACACACAGAACCAACTGCTCCCAGTTGGGGTTAGGGGTGGTATTTTTTTCTACACTCTAAGCACGATGTTTTGTAGAGGAAAAACCCCACGCTCTGGAGCAGCTTTAACAGCTAAACAGTAAATTTGTCACACTCACGCCACAACACTGAAATTCACTCACTGCACCACTTTTACTGTTGACCGTGTCCCCCGTTCGAATCAATTATTCATGATTGCATCCATCATGTTTCACACAACACGTTGCCCCCGTTCGCGAGCAACGTATCTCCGATCGCGTATGGATCGTATGGGTAAATCTGCGTTTTGCGAACCCTTGCGCCAACTGTCCTGATTGCAATGCACTTTCGTATTTTAGTCCGCAACTGGCGTTTGGTGATATTTTTGTTCGTTTATTTTTTTGCCGATTGGTACAAAATTTTCCGTTACCGAAACAGTACACCGCTCGTGCGTTGTGGAAGAAATACTGCTCTGATACTCCGTACGCGACCGTTATGAGAACTACTCTAACCTTTAGCACGAAGCTTTCCAGAGCTTTTATAGACTGAGTCGATTACAGTCGACCATCGAAGTGCGCCTTGCTTTCCTAATCCTTTAACCATCGTCGCGGCGGTGGCTCGCTGCATCATTCAAGCTTCACGCACACCATCGCACACTGTGGATCGAGCGGTTACAGTCGTGTATTTGTGTTAGTATCTCGCAAGCGAGACAAGACGAACCCGTCGAGATTTTCATTAGAGCAACAAGTGGTTGAGAGAAATGGAAGTTTTAAGTTATTTTCTTTGCAAGAAGTTATTAATCCACAAATTGCATCATTTTAGTCGGCTGTTTCAATTATTGGATAGTAATTTTAATAATTTTTAAAATCTAAATTAAAGAACCCAAATTCCCCATTCACCGGTACAGCAACCACACCGCCGCCCTTGTAATGAACGTTTAATTAGTACATGGTTTTGCATTGTTCCATCGGCTTTCACTTGGAATGCAAGGGAATGCAAACACTCTGCAATAGGTTTAAGATATCGAATAATTCCCTAGCTCCGAAGAATTGGTCCCAGAAATTGCTGCGGAAAGGATTTGCTTGTGTTTGGCCGTACCGAACCGAACCAAATTCACTACGAAACGTGGGCCGATCAAATTCACCTGACGCTGCTGACGCTAAGGCATGGGATTAAATTATGCATCAAAGTGGCATTGAAATATTCCGGTGAACCATTTTTACTGAAATCTTTCTACTTCAAAGAGAAGCGCGATTCTGTGTATTAATTATGATCAGGGAAAACAGAGAAAGAGAGAGTGAGCTCTCGTTGGTGCTTTATGCAATGGACGGTGGACGGGACGATTGTTCGTAATATTGTTGTAAAAGTAAGTGCAGAAGATTTGCGTCATAATCTTTACTGCAATCAAAACGCCCAACATCCTGAACTGAATGTCCGTGCGGCAGCGAATGCCGACACAGGCGAAAATGTATGCCAATGCCAATCGCAGCAAAACACACCCCCGAAAGTAAGTCAATGTCACCCAAATAAAACGAACGAACTTTTCCCTCCTCCCCCGAAAGCCTATGCCTATGTTAAATGTGGAATTTGGGCTCAGTAAATTTTGGGCCCGCTAAACTGTTCTACCAGACCCTTTGTAGGGGTCATTGGTCAAGTAATGTGCGCGTATGTGGCACTTACTGTGGCTGATCCGCCAGCAACCAACCTCAGGTCAGCCAAGCGAAATGCATGTTTAATGTTTCGGCATCCTGTGGCGCGGGTCAGGTCGGCAGAAATGCCATCCGAATGCTCGGTTTGCCCACCTGTTGCTGCGAACATGAAAGTGCTCTCAATGCATGGGTGTACGGCACCATCCACGAGCCGACGGTTGCCTAGACTCACATTACGGCGCATAAAGTAAGTCAAAGTGTTGTTCGATGGTGGTGGTACATGGCGAGGTAGCTTGATCTTTGCAGACGGCAATCGAACGCAAATTATTACCTCGAAATAGAAAGAAGCAAAGCGTTGCACAAAAGCGTACATGTGTCGCTACATGCGGCAGCCTTTCGTTTGTAATCTCAAATAACGCATCCGCACGTACAAACGCTGCCCTACACACAAACACACACACACACACATATATACACGAATGCACGGACGGGGAAGATGTAATTTATAAAACTAGCAATGCATTTCCATCGTTTTTCTCGTTCGACACTTGGATGGCCGTAAACGGTGCATGCGACTGCACCACGTGGGTTACATTGTGCTTCAGAAACGGTTCCAATGTCGCTTACGCACAGAAGTGAACAATTTTGATAGTGTAAAGTTTCTTGATCTCAACAGTAGTAGGATCAGAGCGGGTCAACAGAGACAGGGTGTCGATCTGAATCGCCGAATAGTCAGCATAAATTCCCCCGATTCGGTCTCCATTCCTATGAGCATCTAGATCAGAGGATTATTTAATTACAAGTTTCATGCCATATTTTCATCCCCACATTCAAAAGGAATTTCGAAAATTATTTAAAACTCGTGAATAATTTTTATTTATAAACGGTATAAATGAGCATGTATTTTATGTTTTTATCAGTAAGAGCCTTCGTAGTCCCGATTTGAACCTGAAAAAAGAGTTTTCCATACACATTTAGAGCTTCTGTGTAAGAATGAGGTCGGAATTTAAATTCGAGATTTAAAGCTGGGCAATTCCTTATTGCAGCTCACATGTAAATAACAAATTTATGTAACAATATTTGGAAATTTTACTATTAAAAATCTCAGTATAATAAAATAAACAAACTGGAATGTAGATGAAAAAAGGTGAAAAACGCAACTGACTCCGTTATTTCTCTTACGATAGAATGAAATTACCTTAAAAGAATTACAATATTTTCAGCATCGCATCTTCTTTTCTATAGAATCGTTTGTAAGGAATGGACGTGTTGTAATTTCACCCCGATGATTTTGAGTATCGATATCGGCCAGGAAATCACAAAATTGACATCAAATCTAGAATAGTGCTTACATTAACTTCAAATGGTAGTATTCGCCATATTAAACAGTTCCTCAAAGAGCATAACATTATTAGCAGATTGATACTAGAAGAGTAAAATGTACAAAAAAATCGCTGGTACAACAAGAGTGTAGGTCATAAAATAAAAACTAATCATTTTTATTCCGTTTCTAATGATCGTGCGATAAAAGCAGAGTCGGGGCAGTTAACTTCTTGCTGATTACTGTCATCAATTCGAGTAATTAACAGTAATGGGGTGGTAGCACATTTTATGAGGACGCAACCATCACAAACGTATCAACATCGAAAACAGCTATTGTTTTAATAAGGGTTCAGTTTGAAATTCATGAACACTTTTTACAACCAAACGTATGTTTTTCTGTAGATTTAGTTTAAAAGTTTAATTGAAAAACATTGACAAATGTAATATTTTGTGGCTATATTTCATCACTAAAATCCTGGAGATTCTCAGCGTAATAATTCAAAAATCGATTCATGCATCACTTATTGACATTGTACAATTTCCGGTTATTGGCCAAAATGTTTGCTACAAGGATCAATTTATATCCGACCTGCTTTCGATCTTTGCAACATATTTTGAAAATGGTCAAAAAGTTGTGAAACGCATTTATATATATCCGTGGCATTGTCCAAAACCCGTGGCATTGTCCAAATTAAGACATATTTTAAAACCCGTCATCAAATTTCAAAATGCCGTGCCTTTCAGAAATATCTAGTAAATCGTCAAACAATCGGTTGGTTTCGATTCAAACGCGTTTGGGAAGCATACCACATGTACGAGATACAGCATATTTTCATATAATCAACTGTATATAATCAACTGAAATATGTTTGAAGAATGCCGGACTCATGTCCCATCAGAAAGGTAATCATATAGTGAACCGTCATTTAGAGAATGAGTAGAAACAAAATTAATTTATTGTTGAAATTCGATTGCATGAGCTCGATTTTTTTACCTTTTTAATGAAACATCGAATTAACTTTTTAAAATTTCCTAACACATCTGCAATACTGTGCACTTTTCAGTTCATGCATTGGATGATGCAGAAATGCAAGAAACTGCATTTTATAAGAGAAATGTGTTTTGTGACTTTACAGTTCAGCAAAGTACTAGTTATTTAATTTATATACTTTAATTCGTTAACGTTTAACTTTTGCGAATGAATCCACACCAATCAATTTGGCTTCGACGTCAGCTAAAGTTAGCCATTATATTCTTAGCCTACTACGTCTCCACTGATCCTGTAGACGGTAAAATATGCTTTACCGCTTTGGCCTGGCCATCCGGCGCCTTTCTTCTACATGAACTATGAAAGAACAGGAACTATGAAAGTTGTACATAGTTCGAGCTTCGTCCGGCGGAATAGGTTATTTCTGAGTGCATTTACAGCAACCGCACGTGAAAACCCATGATCCACTTAGTAATGTTACGTTTACAGGCTTTTTACAGACCTTCTAGCAGACAAGTATTATACACAGTAGACAGTATTGTACAAGCGGAGCGTAGACAAAAGACCGTGGTCCGCGTATAAACTGAATAAAATGTTGAATTTTCCTTAAAATGTTATGACACATAATTAAAACCTACAATGCAACCTTAGCGGCGTCTCGGAAGTCTTGTAATAAGTGAAGAAACGGATCTGCCTACCGTCAGCTTCATGAATAGATCGTGATGTACATCAGAAGCATGTCCGATCGCGTTTTGAGCAAAACGTATGGTGCCTCTTTTAGTACACTGGAGCGAATTCAATACTACGAAGGCTTACATGCATACCACGTCCATAAGCAACCAAATCTATCACTAAAGCAGAATACTTAAGGCTTGCATTAAAAGAGAAATACTAATCTAATTGTTCAAATCTGAAATAGATTCAAATGACGTTTTTCGATTACTAAGTGGGCCATGCTTCACTTCAACATCTATGTTACAACAGCTGACTATCCTATCCAATCTATTCCACTATATATGTCATATATATAACAGTGATATTACGGCTAGCACTGTATTGTCTTCGTGCCCGACTCCGAATGAGAGCGCCTCGGACAAAGCAAGAGAAAGAGTGGACAATAAAGCGTCCGTGATCCAGGATCAATCTATGCTTGCATTTGAAGATAGACGAACTGGTGATCGGACGAGATTTTAGCCTATGAAGCTTAAAATTACCGAAAACTATATTTATCTTTAAAATCGAACTTCCGAAACGCTCCGCCCTGTTCGCTAAAAGCGAACAATAGACGAAGATGTTTACGATGTATACTTTAAGGCATACATTAAGGACACATACTTACCTCTGTTATATTATGCATCCCGGTAAGACATTTAATGATGCAAATCCAAAATTGCAGATTAATGCTGGAGCCTTCGAAACAAGAAACAAATGAAACGTTTTCATCAACTTTTATTACTACCATCTGCAGTCAGTCATAAGCTGAACTATTTATTTCCGCCCGATGAGCGTGCAGCCTTGTGCGAAAGGAACGTTGTGCAGTGCAGTGCATTTCTTTGTTTACATAATGTTTAATTGTGCTTGCTCGGGGGAGTTTTTTTTGTTCAATAGTTGTGTGAGTTTGGTGGTAAATCACAGTTTGATTTACGTAAACAATGTCTTGGCTGTTTGTTTGACTGGCAAATGTTGACCGAAGAGTTCCAAAGCATACCGATGTGAGTAGATCGTTTTCACGAGCGCGCCGCTTGAATAGATTGTTGGAAACAATATATTGACAATAATAACAACAATAACGACGCGACCGGTTCGCTCGTTGCTCAACGGTTCCAGCTGGTTAGAGGGACGTTTGAAACTTCTTCCAACACGCAGCAATTAAACACTCTAGAAACGTTTGTATATCACTCGGTGCAGGCTACTTGTGTGCGCTGTGCAGTCCTTTAGCAATGCGGGCGAGATTGATTCTGTCCATCGCCGCTACCAACAACGAGAGCTCCATGTTCTCTCCAGTGCTGTGTCTAACGGGGAAGTGCCTTATCGGTGATACCGATAGCGACACCCTTCCACCGTTAGTTTGTATGTATATATATATATTCAGTGCGTTCTTTGAGCTAAAGCTACCTGGGATGACAGAGTAACCAAATCTCGCCAATAATATTTTCATCAGTGCCTCAAATGTTTGACACCTGTATTCTCCTGTTTGGTGTTGGAAAACGGTTGGAAAATGACATAACGAAACCCAATGAAACCGAATAACAAATAAACCAATCAAACCGAAACCGAACGCGATACCGAATCGAACAAAGGGTGGAGGAAGACGGGAAAATGAAACTAAAACACACGCTCGTCGTCACTTTTCTCACTATTTTGTTGTATCTCTTTTCCATCGAAGTAAAGGTTGAAGAAACATATCCACATAATCTTACAATTAGAAACAGAAACCGCAATGAAGACTTTTACAAAGAAAGGGAAATAATATTCAATTGAATCAATCAGAAATGATAAGACATACATAGATCCGTTTCCTAAATTATTTCTTAAACTGCAAATTGCTCTCACTTCGTGCCACTTTTGCTAGGATATTCATGGAATATAGCGTCATTGTTTCTATCTTGGTACGCTTTTTAAGAAGTTATTCATTAAAACAAAACAAAAAAAAGCAACTAAACGCTTTACAATAGATGCAGGAAGGAAGGAAGAGGAAGAAAAAAAAACAATTGAAACCTATGAGCGATGAAATAAATTAAAGTGTAAGTGTCTCAGCTTGCTTTCACTGTCCCTTTATGTGTGTCACCTGTTTTTGTTATCCCTTGCGCAGAATGATATCGATTTTCACGACTTCACTTGTTCATTCAACGGTACATATTGGTAATAAAAACATGCAAAGCGACGCCAGCGACAGTAGATATTGCTCGAATGCAAACCAAACGGACCGTGAACGTTTACGCGTTTTATCCATCGTTCAAACCAAAAATACACGGAACGGGCACACATCTTCCGTTCCAAGCGTGTAAATGCATTGTATTTGTTGAGAATGTAAAATTGATAGCTAGAGCCTCAACAAACCGACAGCCGACGGGATGCACACGGAAAGAGTGAACGAAAGTATGAAATGACCCCGAACATCTTACACTATTTACGCCAAAACGGAAAAAAGAGATTCTTGTAAAACTAGTTACCAATAGGTTGGATGGGGAAAAGGTAAATGGAAACGAAACAGCTCGACTCGCTCGATCTGTTCTTCTTGGATTAGTTTAGATTGTTTAAATTGTTTAGATTGGGTGATCGTTTTCCTCCTAATCGGTAAAAATTCATCGCCAAATTTTCACAAGTCATCGCTTATTGCGAGTGCTTGCTCATTTCCGCTACGTCTGATACTTTGTCCACACCTTCCTACACCACTCCTGCCCGAACAATCCTATAAAACGGTTTCCCTTGCCGTTTTGCGTCCTGTTGTGCTTCAGAATGTTTGTATATAGTTCCCCCATCAAGCCTGTACCACCTCCTCAAGTCCCAAAAACCTCACGTATTCGAGGTTTTTAGTTGTACTGCTCGGGCAGTACGTAAGAGATGTCGTCCCACGGGTGACGGTAGAGACCCTGCTTCAGGCGCTTCTGATCCATGTAGTGGCCGATAAAGCCGATGCTGCGGCCCAGCACGAACAGGGAGTTGATTGCACCGATATTGATGTACTCCTGGGCTTCCTCACTGTAGGCAGGAAAACCAAATTATAACAATTATAGTTAGAATTTTTAAACAGAACTGCCAAATCAAACGCTTTAGAACGTACCTCGTGAAGGAGCCACAGTTGCGCAGCAAATCGACGAACGAGGTCGCAATAACGCCATCGACGTTCAGAATCAGGTTCGGTTTCTTGCTGGTGGTGATTTTTTCAACCTCCAGCGCGTACTCCAGCAGTGGGTAGGCCGGGAAGTTTTGCATTACGAACTCCTTGATGATTTTCACTCGCACGTCCGGATTGTTGATCGACTTGACTCGGTGACCAATACCCATGATCAGTTGACCCTGTCGATTACAGTAAATGCATTAATTGGTTTAGTTGTGCTGTAAAACTAAAATTCCATCTCCGTAGCCGAAATATGGTGTTTAATGTTAATTTAATGTTCCCAGTTCAAACGAAAAACGGGTCCCTGCCACAACGTAAATGAGAACATAACTTCGTATGTGATGTAAATTTAAAGATGTGCATCAATACGTCCGATCAGTAACTTAAATACAAATGTTTATACTGTTCCTCTAATGTGGTAAGTCTTCAAAAAGGAAACGACGCATAGAAACAATTTTTATGTTACATTTTAAAGGTTATTATTATCATAATAAAATGTAACAATTGTATAAATTGAGTAAATAATGTTTTTATATAAATTTTCTTCAATTTTTTACTGAGAGATTTAATCATTCAATTCTAATTGAAATCAACCGAAGGGTTGTATGACTGCTATTCAAATAAAATTCATTCAGAACCTCATGCAAAACAATTTTACTCAAGTCAATGAGTGTTTTTGTAGCTCGGAAATTTTAACTTTGAATCGCTGTATTCGTAACTAAAAAGCTCTCATAATACCCCCCGCAAGATTTTGTTTTCATTAACCGATTTCTTGTGATTCTATGTAGCGTAGAATTTCGATATTCTTACCTTCTTGCGCATCGAGTTAACAAACTCCATCGGATGAAGATTTGAGTCATAGGCTTCGGAGAACTGCTTGGCAGCACCATCCAGCGCACCACCGAAACGATCGCCGATCGTGAGCAAACCGCTCACCACCGAAGACACCAGATCCTTGCCAGCACGTGCACAAACGATCGTGTTGTGCGCACCGGACACGGCCGGGCCGTGATCGGCGGTGACCATCAGACACATCTCGAAGAACTTGCACACGTACGGTGGCAAGCAGCGCTGGAACCACAGCAGCGATACAACGCCACCGATGCCAACGTTCTTCTGCAACACGTCGCTGATCGGCATACCAGCGTACAGCAGCTCCTGTCCTCGTTCGTCACAGATCGACGTCATGAACGAAGCCGGCTTGCGGATCAAACCAAGCTCCCGAGCCCACGAGTAATCCATCGGCACCGTTGGTGGCGGTACTTCCTCTGCCGGCACGATGTGGCCCTCCTTCACCATGCTATCGTACACGGATCCGATAAGATCACCGAACGCATCGAACGAGGCAGGCACGTGGGCACCCGATGCGGCCAGTGCCTTGTTCTTGGCCGAGGCCGTTTCGCGATCCGTGTTGGCACACGATCCAGCGTGCCCGAACTGCACCTCGGACGTGAACATTCCCGCGCAGGTACCGATACACCAGGCAATCAGAGGCTTCGTGATGCGACCATCCTTCAGCGCTTCGCAAACTTCATACTCCTCCACGCCACCGACCTCTCCCAGCAGCACGATCATCTTAGCGGCCGGGTCGGCCTGGTAGCGCAAGATGTGATCCATGAAGGTCGTACCCGGATAACGATCACCACCGATCGCCACACCCTCGTACACACCGTCCGTCGTCAACGAGAGAATGTTGTTCAGCTCGTTCGACATACCGCCCGAGCGAGACACGTACGCGACGCTACCGGCACGGTACAGCTTGGAATGTATAATGTTGTCGAGCATACCGCCCGTGTTGCCAATCTTGAAGCAGCCCGGCTTCACGCCACCGACCGTGGCCGGACCGATGATCGACACGTTGCGCTCACGTGCGGCCATATTCAGCTTGCGAGTCAAATTCTCCGGAATACCTTCCGCAATGATGGCGATCGTGCGAATCTGCGGGTAGTCCAACACCTCGACCGAACTGTCGTAAGCCGACCGTAGCGATGCAAAGTTTACCAGCACGTCCGCTTCCTTGTGCTTGTTGATCGCTTCCGACATCTTGGAGTACACGGGAATCAACACCTCCTTGTGGCCCCAGTAGAACTTCTGCTTGTGGTAGCCCGTGAACGGATAGACCATAGCCACCACCGAAGGTTCATCACGGCTGTCGATACAATTAATTCATCAGTATCATTCGATTCGATTACCCATGGTTGTTGCCATGGTTACCATGTACGAATTAACGGTTTGCAACATATTTGCGATCCTTCAACGTAAAAGTAACCCTTGGAAGATTCGATTTCATTTCGCTTACCTGCAGATAAAGTCAAAATCTAACATCGACTGGACGGCTCGAGTTTGCATGCCCCAAACGAGTGCCTTGGTGCGGTTGGTGAACATCTGACGGTACGCAGCGGACCCGATCTCCGTCTGAGAAGTACGGATTGCACCAGTTTCGCCTACCGGGGAAGTAGCGGGTGAGGAAACTTTCTTACTAACACCACTACTTGCTGCTACTACATGCGGGCACAAGTGAGGAGAGATGGCGGTGGTACGGGCAAGTATGTGACCGTATGGTGTTGTAATCGAAACAATGCGATATGGGTAAATGGGCGTGTTTCGATCGTCACACAGGCAAGCGAGCGAGAATGCAAACATAAACCATGAACACATACACACAAACACATTACAGGATGACGTGCGGGAAGAAAATGAAAAGAAAAAATAGCAATACAGTATGGACATTATGCGGCTGATGCTGTGGGAAAATATGATAAGGTAAATGCAATTACAATGCAAATAAAACACCTGGCAAAGGAAAAAGTGCATAAGCAACAATTTGAACATGTTTTCGAAATGCAAGTTATATTTTTTTAGCAAAAATACGCCAAGGAATACGTAATAAGCACGATTGTCTTGTTTTAAGGAAGAATCTTTTGTGATCCTCTGGCCATGACCTCTATCTGTGATGTTCAATAACATATTCCGATGGATGTAGCCCATCTAGATTTTTCCCATATTAGGGATCATTTTAATAATTAATAATAATTTATGCTGCATCTACTTCTAATATGCGTTATTGCACACACATGGCAAAGGAACATAGTACAGGATCCGACCCCTAAGAAAACCCCGTTGTAAACACGTGCCACCATCACCGGAGTAAGCGTTCATAGCCTCAGCAAATATTGAGGTAAAGATAAACACAAGCTTTTTACACTGCTTCTCTTATCAAAACTTATTAATTCAAAACATTCTCCAACTCCAGCTCTCCAGCTCCAGCTCTCCAACTCGAAGGGTTTTGGGGCAAAGCCTACCAAATTGATTAAAATCAAATTTTTAAAACACCAAAATAAATTATTTGCAACCACCGGGCGGCATTATTCGAGCGTAAAGGTTTAAAACGACACACTTAGCTCGTTGCGCGTTTAAACAGATGCGCGCGCGTGTGAAGCTCACCTTGATCGGTTTTATCGCAATAATCTGTTTGTACTCCATCGTTGCTTGTGGTGTAAGGCGTGCGGAGTAAGATTCGAAACAATAGTCTAGAAAACCCTCCCATTCTGCTGCGTGGAGATGATGGTGGCGTATGCTGTACAACAGTAACCGTAGGCATGGATGCTGTACCAATAGTTTGCGTGTGGCAATTACTCAAACTTTGTTCGCTATGTGGATCACGGACAGTGGGCACGACTAGGAAAGTATGCAGATATTATGAACTAAAGCGGTACAATTGGTACATAAATGAATGGTATACGGATCGGAAGTGATTTTGGAGTAAGATAGGAATAATCGCAAAACCAATGGTATCGAACACATGGCTTACCGTTGACACCATCCTGACTGCTAGAGGATGATTTCTTGGACGACTCGGCTCCCTGTTGGCCGCCCGGTAGAAGGAAGTTGGCTGTGGCAAAGTGGACGTTGTTGCTCTTGGCGATCGGTTTCTTGCCTAGCGCCATACCACAAATAGCGGTCATGTGTGTCTCCGGACCAAACACGTACAGAGGAATGCCTGTTGATCGTTAGAACAAGATCAGAAATGTGTCTACGTGTGTGGGAAATGCATGACCAGTTCCACACTTACCCAAGCTGCTACCAATCTCGCGCATTTTGCGCAAACCTTCCTGATAGTTCGGTCCGGCACGGCGTACAAAGATCGACACATTGTGCTCGATCAGCTTCTGCTGGTAGTCACGCAGCGCGGTAATAATTCCGCTGAACGTTGCCGCCACGTTGGTGAAGTTGGCAATACCACCACCGGTGATCAGCACCTTACCGTCCGGGTGCTTCGGGCTGCTGGTCATCAGGCTAAGGATGGTCTTCGCGTACTCGTACGTTTGCTGCTCGGACGGTGCACCACTGTATTCACCATAGTTGGCCAGTTCGCTGGCACCACCCAGATCGCAGATCGTATCGGAGTAGATCACACTAGCACCACCACCGGCCACCATCGTCCAGATGCGCCCGTTGCGGTTCAGAATCGTTAGCTTAAGCGACGCACCGCTCTTCGCATCCAGATCGGCAATGTACGCTTCCTCCGGGAATGCGTCGCGGCCGAACGGTGGCGGATAGTCAATTTCACCCCATTTCGGCCGGCAGATGAAGTCCGCCGTTGCGTCCACCTTCGCAGCCAGATCAAGAATGTAGATGGAATCGCTCGTCACGACCAGTGGATTGATTTCCAGGTAGGTGAAGTACAGATCCACGTACAGCCGGTACAGATTGTACACAAAGTTTGCCACTCGTCTGCAAAGCGCAAAACACATTAGATGAATCGTTCACGCGCCATGAGGCCGCTTCGAAACCATTCACACTTACTGCTTATTCGCGGCGGATATTTCGGTCAGCAACACTTTCTCAATTTCGGCCTGCGTCACATCCTTGCCGACTGGTACGTCTAGTTTCAGCGCCTTCGCGTCTACGTCACCGATATCGACACCTCCTTGGTGGTAGAACAGTATCGTATCCGCGGTGCGGTGTGAGTAGATGCAAACGTAAGCCTCTTCATTCTGAAAACGGGATTCAAACGTTAGACAATCAACCACGCTCGGGCTTTAGACGAAATAACGTTTCCACAAACAGTCTTACATCTTTGTGAGGCACAAACGGTTCGATGATAAAATTGCGCAGCTTGCCGGTAGCATTGCCAATCTTCTGATCCTTGCCCATTCGCTCGTTTACCCATGACTTGACTTGGGTTAGATTTTTGTTCACAGCGATCAATCCAAGCTTGCCACGTCGCTTAATCAACTGATCCGGTTTCACCACAAGAGGCTGCGAAAGAGAGGGATAGAAAAGATGAGCGTAAATTTTGACGAAAGAAAATACCAAATAGAATGATATTCATTTAAACCGTATTACGCAAACGTTGATTAATTAGCTTGTGTACACTATTGTAACAGAAAAAAAGATCGCTCCTTCTAGCTAACGAACAAAAACTGCATTTTAAACATGTACTTTGAACTTGAACGCTCAGACAAGATGACCGGCAGATTTTTAAACATCTTTTTTTCGAATTTCCTTCCGCTTGCAACACCGAGCTGGGATGTTGACAGAGAGTTTCTCTTCGATGAAACTCCCCTCCTAAGCTAGAGTGAGAAATACACACAAACACACACACACACATACGTTAACATATTGACGCGATCCAAGCAGTCAATGCAAACACTTCGATGAAATATTATACGTTTTTTACGTCACCATCTTGAACGAAGCAGCGCGCAGAGCATCCGATCCATCGTCTGTGACGAAATGCCATTTTACGTAAACCAAAATGCGTGTGCGTACGCGATCGCGAGCGCGCCCTTCTTAGCCAAAAGCTCTACCCCAAACCAAACACGCGGAGCAGAGACCTCTTCTCTCCGATTTGTCCGTAGCAGCATGTTTTTGTTCCGATAAGTTTATATAAAAGCTGGATACAAAAAAAATTGAGCCAAAGAAAAAACATTCAATTGATCGAGGGATTAACGTGGTTGTGCGAACGAACACCTGGTTCTCGAAGATTCTTGGAGCAACAGGCATTAGTGGCAAGCACATCATCTCCAGCTGATTATTCGATCCGATTGCAGAATACAGTACGATATGACCTTCACCGCAAATCATCGCCAACGGTTGGAACGAATGTTCCTTCCTCACAGGCTTCACGGACTAGGGACGAGCTGTGTTTGCGTCAATGGCGTGTGTTTATCAACATCACTCTACATAAACACAACACATTTTGTTGAGGTAAACGAATGGCCACTTACTAAACGGTCGTACGTACTAAACAGGAGGTGGATCCTCCGACTTACCGACGTCTCCAGCCACGGGTTGTCCATCACCAGCTGCGGCCATTGTGTTGTTTCGGTGACGGTTGCAAACCGGCATTTGGCCGCACCATGTTCGCCCTGCAGATGGCGGTTGATAATGTCTTTGCCGGTGGCTTCGCGTATTGCTTTGGCGGACATCTTGCTATTGTACTGCTTTGTGCCTTGCTTCCGCTGTTGTTAGTTGATCTTTCCAATCTGCCGGGTGGAGGAGAGAAAGTCTATTAGCATACAACACACTGCGACGGCAAGCGCCGTTTTAAGAATTCCTCAAATCTGTCCCAAGCTGTAATCTTTCGCTCCCGTCTATCAAAGCTATCTAGCACAGATGACATTCGCTTTTTCGCTACAATTTTGTAAACGGATTACTGACGATTCCATGCCACGATCATCGTGAAACACCCGTAGATCCGTAAACATTACCCAATCCCAATCGGCCTCTGTTACAAAACATGCGCCCGAGACAACGCTTTGCGAAGAGCGGTCCAAAGCAAAGCTTCGAAACTGATAAAGTACATTCGAATTCGCTTTCGCCACGTGCGCGGTTGGCTTTGTGTATGTTGCGACGGGTTTTGTGGGACCGTCCGCGCATATTGAGGTGCGTTTAGTGGTGCAGTGTGTTACATCAACGTCTTAATCTATGCCTATGCCATGATGCATCGACAGAAGCATCCCCATGGAGTCGATGCAACATAACGCTGCGAAGATGGCGGTGACGAACAAAAACAAGCTGACCGCAAACATGCCCAGATGATCGCGAGTGTTCGCGAGTGTTGTCCCGTGTTTATCATGCGGTGGGGTGGGGTGGTTCGGACGAAACCCACCAAATATACCTTACCACCACACGACAATACCAGCGTGGCCGGGCGATAATCTTAACGACAATGTCGACGTCGGACGTTCGCTTTCCCCTTAATGACACAACAACGATAGACACCGTCGCGGCGCGCTGTTTGGTAATGAGCAGCAGTTTGTTTTGTCGACCGTCTGCCTGCCTGCCTGCCTGCCTGGCTGGACGCGTTGGTTGACTGACCTCCGTGGGCCACAGAAGAGCGCAGAAAGATGAGCGGAATCCAGATGCCAGGGCGGGTGATGTTCGTGGTTAGCAACGGGCCAAAATGACGTGTCGCTACGTGTAGCACACCTTGCACAGATAAAGATTACCAAATTCCTATGTTATGGCGTGGTGGTGGGAGACACAAATTCTGCTGGAGCCAAGCGATAGCGCGCAGACAGATAAATCAATTCTGCGCCAGGGAAAATGTGGGCCAATTTAATTCAATTGAGCGTCTACGAGAATAAATATTTGGCCCATCGCATGTTGCGGAAAATAGCACGTCCTCGTCAGGACGGAGGATCTACAAAAATGTCGCGTTGGAGATGCATCAAAGGAACCACTTTTGACTAAAATTGCAACAACGAGCGCAAGACAATCATTCATCACCACTCGCATTACGAAACGCAGGAATGTATCACGTTTGTAACCTTCCTTTCACTTTGATTTAATATAGAATGCAATCGATACGTGTTTAACCTAGTTCACCACATTCAAGGCATTCAATTATTCCTTCGAAAGTGGCCAACGGGACTGCACACTTGAGTATGTTTAGGATCCAGGCGACTAGCGCGCGAAAGCAAAAAAGTAACATTCAGAAATTGAAGATCGACCGGACCAGAAACCTCCACCAAAGGCTTTTTGATAAGTCAGGTGCAGGTGTTATCTTGCGCCGGGTAGCTCATATTGCCAATTAATACTTTGGCAGCGATCAAATTGACTTCCAGATAGGCGCTAAAGTGCGTACTTGGTGCAGCTACAGCATGATTGCATCCCAACACATCTATCGGAAGGATAAACAATCGCACTGATAAGTGCGATAACATTGCACACCACACACACAGACACACACACACCCTCACATTTAAGCCCGACTCATTCGTTTTTGTTGTTATTGAGGCGCTCCCAATCGCCACCGGGGCAGGTGGTATTATGGTTAATTATTATATAAAAATCCACTTGACCAGGAAACGCTTCCCCCCGGGCGGGCGCGTCGCTGAAACGCAATACCGGACCATACATTATTGGCTGGTGCGGGCTAGCTAGCTGGCGGACTGGCGGGCTTCCCAAATGGAAGAAACGTCCATTAACGCACCATCTATCTCGCACGAGCATGGCAGCGCAACGGTCAGGTTAGGTTGGTTTCGAAAATTTCGAAGAAAATGGGCAACAACTTTCTCTTCCCGGGTGCAGCCGAAAAAACGCAACCGAAACCGAATCGCCCCGACACAGCCGCCTGTTACGATGGGCGCGACGCATACTGAAACATCCAACGCACAGCGCCACCCCT
>KI915055.1:2220267-2253097 GCA_000473445.2 Anopheles farauti | reverse complement strand
GCTCGACATTCGTCTCGCACACGCGGAAGAAGGAAAAAGTTACGATTACACACCTAGCACACCGCGCGCACCTCGTTGGGTGGGAGTGATGACCGTGGCGGACGGGAGCGATCGAAACGGACCAAAATGCAACGTAAACCGGTCACGGGCAGTGGTGGTCAAACACACACGCGCGCACGCAAACAAACACACAAACAGCGAATCCGGCTGTTATTACACGCGGCAGCAGCGAACGGCGAAAAACGGCGATCCGAACGTGGCGACGGCACAAACGCAACTAACCCCCGTGCAGCCCTGTTCGTCAGCAGCAAGCCAGCAACAACTCGCCATCGGCGGGTATATGGTGGTTTGGTGGTGTTGTGTTGGCCGGCGCGAAAACGGCGAACGCGAATCAGTGTGTGATTTTGGCGTGAACGGTGGGTGGGTGAGTGGGGTTGGCGGTCGAAGGGATTTCGAACGCCTTTCATTTCGCCACTCTTCCTACTAACGCCGTGCCGGTGTGTGACTGTTTCTGTTTGCTCTCTTCCAGCCGGTATTTTTCTACCGCTCACGCGCGAGTCTTCTTACACCCTTCGCATGGGGGTGCCGTGTGCTCGCGTTCGCAATGTTACGTTTCTCGGACCATTTCTTATCTCCCTCAGCTGATGATGATGGTTTCACCGCCACGGTTTCACCGCGTCGGTTTGCTTCGAAACAGGGCACTCCTGTCAATACGCCGTCCGTGACTTTCGGGCTCGCGCTCGCGTGGTCATGTGCTGCCGCTGCATCCGCCTTTCGTCCGATCGACCAAACGGACGGTCACCGCTGATTAGGTGCGGACGCATCACACGGGAAAGTAGCGGTGACCCGAACGTACGAAAGACATACACGGTCGGGACACACTGTCAAGGGCGCGGGCATTGTGGATGCTCCTTGGTGCATGCAAACTGCATTTGACCTAGTGACAGATTAACAGCACCACTTCACGGCTTCCGAATGTGCTACACCACGTACGGAAGTAGGGAAAATCGTGCTGGAGAAGAAATAAATCGATTAAACATTATTCTATTGTGCGTATTACTTTTCTACGGCGTAGAAATTCCTGTAACACACAGGTTGTGCGCCAGTTTTCAGCAACCACTTTCACTAGTAACATGCAACCGCTAACCGGTATTGCGATAACGACCAAGAACGGTGTGTGTAATCTAATCTAGGACAACGTTGAAAAACGTTAACTCCTTCCTGGTTGTTGTTCTATAAACCTGTTCCAAATAGATGACCGGTGGCTGTGACATCAAACACAAAGCGAAAGTAATCCTTCATTATCCAATGTGTAGTTTTTTTTTATTTTGCATCCTTGTTCCTTATTTCGTACAATGCAAAGGTGCTACGGAAGCGGTTGATAGCGTCTTTCCCGTATCGTGTTTGATGGTAATCACCCGCCAACCAAGCGATGCTAGCCGTTGCTACGGGAAACATCGAGCTTACACGGTATGAGTTCTGCTTTAACAACGTTTGCAGGATTTACTTCTCCCTTCTGTGACCTCTAGCTAGATTCATCATGCTTTGAACATTTATTCGCACGCGATTTACATAACATACATGCAAAACTGTAAACGAATGACGTTCTAATAAATGTTTTTAAAGAAATCGAACGAATATGAGATTGGCTCTGCTCGGCAATTCATATTTATACGATGGGGAAGTGTTTTGGAAAGCAGAATTTATTTCAACCTTGTGTACTGTTTTTAGACTCAAAGAGACAACCGTAAGTAGAATGTTACAAGTATTGAAATAAAGAACCTGTGTTATTTCTATGCAAACATGTACCTGACAAAGAAGTGATGATTGAAATTAAATTTAAAAAATAATAAAAAGAAACATGTTCCAGTGATAAAATGGTTTCTATCAGCATAACACATTGCTTCATATACCTTTTTATTCAACATTTAAGCATTCAAGTAGAATGGCAAATATGGAGAAATTAATATTTAGCTATATGTATACCATAAAACGGCAATATATAAGCAAAAATTGGCATAAAACCTTTTTGTTTTTTAAAGGACTGTTTGCATTGTACAAGCAAACTAACCAAATGAATTGTGTGCTGTTTTCGTGAAATATTCTATCAGTAGCTTAGCGGGAAACCCATTTCAATCGCCTTGCAATGGATAATCTACATCTGAACATCTCACAATTGAAGATTAAAATCAATAGTTTCATCCTAGGGAAAGAAAACATCCTTTACGTTCCGGATCGTGTTTCGTGTATGTGTATCAAGAGAAGGCGCATCACTGTGACGTCATTGCCTACTACAGAGTTACATAATCAAAGAAAGAAGCAAACTACGCAATGTTTCACGAAAGGCGAAGGGAGTAGTGGGAAAAGGTTGATCAGAGCAAATGAAGAAGTCTTTGAAACGATGTTCGATAGAAACTTATATTACACTGGAGATGTTAGAGGGCTTCAGAAAATTAATCATTAATCTTCCATAGCTGCGAAACTCATCATTGCAGCATTTTCTACGATTTCACGAGAGTTTATATTTGTTTCTCATTTGCAACTACAACGAGAAACTATAACTGTATCATGGCATCAAGTTTAGCAAGTCCTTCCAAGCATAAATTCCTATCCTGTTTTGGCAACGCTTACCCCGATCGATATAAACATGGTTATAAAATGTTTCGCTATTTTCGCTCTTCATCTTCAATATTCCCCCTTGCTGTCCAAAATTGATGGCCAAGGTCACCTCAGAAATGGAGAGCTTTGTTCAGGTGCATTCGTCACTAGCATACATGCTTGGGTTGGTGTGCTCCGCGTAAGCTATCCAAATATGATCCCGCCGCTTTTTGCCCTTAAAACGATTAGCTCGCGTAGCTGCTTGCCAACGAAACAACGGCTTGAACGCTTCTTGCATCCAACACTACGATAAAAACCGTCCGATCTCACTACTACCACCGACACACCGAATAATATCTTTGCGTAAAGCCAACATCAGACCACCTCTCGACAATCTCGTACGATCTTTACAATCATCATCATGTGCGATTTGTGTTTGCTGTCTCTCTTGCACACTGTTTGCCGGTACTGCGGGGCGGTGTGTAAGTAAGCGAAAAAGCAACATAAACACTTCATCCCCTCGCGGGCCCTATCGTTTCCCTTCTTACTGATACTATAAACGATTGGACGCTTCTTTTTGCATCAGCCACTTAAGGGCTCGAACTTTTTTAATCGGTGATTATTTTGCGTTGCCATGTGCGTTGCACGGCATGCTTGTTTGGCCTATTACAACGGGTTTCTCAACTAAATCTAGTCATCCGGCTAAATCGCCATCCCAACCGTGCACGTTAAACGCTGTTGACGTTTTTCGTTCCCTGATTCCACATGCCAGCGATGGAACTGAAAATGTGTTTGTGAAATCGTTCGTTTTTGCACCGTGTTTCTTGGCTCCCTCCCCCTGTACCATCCATTTTAGCCGTCGTCTTGGCTTTAACAACGCATAAGTTTTTGGTGAAATAGTCAATATTATACCGGATTTGACTGAAACGCAATATTTCCCGATTGCTCAGTAATATTTACCCGGAGGTGGTTGTGTATACTTTTGCTTTCGATAGTAGGCAATGACACGATAGGTAGTACAGCACGTCACGTACGGGTTAAAAGAGCGCTACATATACGCTTATCGAATCGCCGCTCATCGCCGCATTCCAGCCACAGGCCTTATGTATTTTCGCGCTGATAATTTATGCAACCCGTTCGGCCATTCATTTCATCGAACCACCGTTAAAGCACCACCTCACTGCTAGTGCTAGTAACTGCAATTCCGTTCCCTGTCGATGAAACATCACACACTATTCGGACGATTTGACCAACATCCATTTGAGCTAAAGTGTGTACGACGATAAGACTACGACGGTGGCGATGGTGGCGAAAGTTCACGCAGAATGCTTTACATACCGCAACAGTTCCCATTCTCGTGCCGCTAGGGTTTAGCATCGCTGTAAGCAATGTTCGTACGGTTTGAGCAAATTGGACCTGAAAATTACACTTCTTCCAACGCGTTTCAAACATGTTATGAACAATAACATTGTTTTGCCTACCAAAAATTTGATAGTACTGCGTAATATCGATTTCTGCTCACGTATTACAGCTTCCTTTCCAGCCAGCTTTGCCAGAAACACAACATTTTAGTGTTTATACACCATTTGCGATAAACGCTGCCCTTCCGAAGATTGACTTTCGCCATACGTGAAGCATAATTTGGCTGCAAAGTACATGTTTTCGAAATTTGTCGTTGGTACAGAGGGAAATGCGGCAATGCAACGAGTCTTTGCGCAAATTGTTCGGCACTTCGTATCACTTCACTGATGATGAATCAATTTTCCAACTCGTAACAAGTTTTTCGTTACCTTTCTTTTCCACGCGCACTCTAGTAACACCGTGTGGAATGTATGTTAATAGTTAACTGAAAATAGGTAATGCGAATATTTAGAGACTACATACCTGAGATAGGAGTAATTTAGCAATATGTTCACTATTTTGCACTGCACGCACAATTATTCTGGACAAATTACCAGCCTCACAGATTTTTCACCGTCCGAAAATGTTGTATATATGTGTGAGTGTCAGTGTGTCAAGAAGAAATGACAACAAAGAGCTTGTAATGAAAACGACGGCCAGGTCCTGCAACGAGTGATTTTATCCGCCATTTTGCAAATGTCAGACGAACCAGAAACCATAAAAATAAGTTTTGTATCTAAAGTGAAACCATGGAGATCATGGAAAAGTTACCATTGAGCAGTAAACAATCAAACTAAATGGTTTGTGTTATGCGTTTTAACTGACCAACATTATTTAAATATTTAAACGATTCTACTTCAGCTTAACGAAGACAGCTTTTGTAACATTAGTTTTTTCGTCAAATGTAGAGCCAACCGACCTGGGTTTTTGATGACATTCAAATTTGAAAGATCAAAAATTAAAAAAAGAATAACGAAACAAGTAGACAAAAGAATTTCGTACCCGGCTTTAAGACGCATTAAACGCATTTCGTGTGTGATTTCGTGGAAAGAATACTGTCGGCGTCTGCAAGGATCGAACCGCTAAAGATGAGCTCAAACATGGACGATTTTGTTGCGCCCATCACCCATGCGTGGTTTCATCAGAATAGCATAATTTCAACGCCGGATAATGGAGTTCTGTACTGCTCCAGGTACGATGTAGCGTACATTCCGCCGGTGGAATCGAATTGCTTACCGAAGACCCACATCATGACGAACCAAGGCTTGTAAGTGTGTTTATTTCATTTGGATATTGATTTACACATAGGTAATGTTCAAACCCATTCCTTATCTAGCATAAAGTCCCTTGCCTGTTCACCGGATTGGACCAACAAACGTTTATTTGCAACTTTAGATGAACACAGGAATCTGTATGTGTGGGATCTGGATCTTCAAAGGCCGGTACATGGGCACCGGGGACATGTTACGGGTCCGAAAGGTCCGAGGAAACAGTTCTTCGAGGTAACGTCCGCGGTATGCTTTTCCGCTCACGGGAAGGTGATCTCGTGTGATCGTTCCGATCTGGTGGTGTACTGCTTGCTTACGGACACCTACAAAGAGTCGTTGGACTTTTTCCGAAACAAAACTGTCGTCACGCTGGTTCGTTCGCCGCTAGATTCGAACGTATTTTTCGCCGGCATGAAAGATGGTTTGATACACATATTTTCGATCAAGAAAATGGCAATCCTACACTCACTGCGTGGACACGACAAAGAGATCGTCTCGATCGAGTGCATGACTGTACCGGTGTTCGATAAAAGTGGATGGAGAAAGCAGGGAAAGATTAAGGACGGCACTGAGGATGGTGCGGAAAGCGGTAAGAAAAAAATCCCGGATCGTCCGAAGAAACAGGCACGCCAAAAGACGCTCCCTGTGCCGGATGAGTCGGACTTTTTCGATATTTACGATTTCAACGAGAGCCAGGAAAAGTTCGGTACCATCATCGATCGCGAAGCGAAGGACGATTCGCGCGAGCAGTTTAGGGAGAAGACTAAAACGGTCGAAGGTTTCAATTTTCTAGAGGCTTGCGAAAACCTGAAGGAGGATATTCTGAAGGCCGCCACCCGCAGGGAGGAGGATGATGAAGATGAAAATGATGATGGTACCGTTGAACGGTCACACATCGTACAGGAAGACTTCAATACGGACGATGAAAATGAGCTTGATGATTGTGAAAAGTTGCGTGACTACGTGGTGGTGGATAAGGAACAGGAGGACAATCCGGATCTCGACGTTGACGAGGACGAGACGGAGCGTAAGCTCATTCTGGTCAGTGGCAGTCGTGAGAACACCATCTGGTTCTGGGATTACGACACGGGTCTACCGATCGACAAGATTGTCGTACCGTGCGTTGCCAACGCTCGGCTGTGTGATACACTTTTCACGAATGTGGTGTGGTTGGATGAGAGCCATATCGTTGCCAACAATTCAAATGGTCAAGTAATTGAATGGAAGGTAGATTTCGCGTTCCGAAACGATCGACTGCAGCTAGAGGCCAAAACGAGCCTTGCGCCGTATCCGGTTGAAAAAATCTTTCACATCATACGTGCCAACGGACTCGCCAAAACGGACACGAACGGTCGGTATATATGGTGCTCATCGATCTACCGGAAGTTGGTGTGCCTGGAGGTGACGGAAGCTGGTAAAGCATCGGTGGTTTTGGATTACGGCTGCCTTAATCCCACCAACCGTTATCTGATAGAAAATCCGCTCGAATCGATGGTGTAAGTAAATGCGTGTGGAAAAGAATGGTTACTGTGGTAATATTCAATATTTCGCTTTGTTTTTAATCGGTTTTCCTTCTCGTCAGAATTGTGATTGCAAGCGGGGCACCCAGGATTGAAATAATGAACTTGGCGAATCTACAGCACGATAACATTTTGTTCAAATCGTCATCGAACAAAATTGGCGGGCCGGTTATTTCAGTGGCATGGCATCCAGAAGATGAAGAAAAATTAGCATTCGGAACGAAAGAGGGCCGCATCGGGGTGATTGATACCAGCAACCCCAGCAACATTCCGATGGTGTTGAAATCATTCACCAACAAGGAAGTTTACTGCCTGCAATGGTGCTATTTGACCAACGAGAAGCAGGAGAAGAGATTGGTGTTGTTTGCTTGTGGAAAAGTCAAACTCGCCTATTATCATATGACAGGCTCGCAGAAATATGGTATGTTTTACATAAAGCGGTTTCCATGTGAAGTTTCTCATCAACATCAGCACATTTCATCCAAGTTGCCTTCGAACCTTTTCATACACATCGTCTTGTATGCGATTCATGATTGGATTGGTCAAATGTTGAGATGTTACAATATACAAAAATGTTTTCGTTACGTGACACAACTTCTGGAACTCGAAATGCACAAATTTTTTAATACTAGCCTTTATTTTCAGAACTAATCGAATGTCGTCAATTTGGGCACGTGTCAAACGTATCGGCGGTAGACAATTTATGCTTTTTCGGTACGCAGGATGGGAGCATCATTATCGCCGATTTGAATAACAATATGAAGGAGCTCTACCGTAAAAAAATTGCTAAGCGATACATCTGCGCGCTGGAGTATAAAAAAACGTATCTAGCCGTAGCTTCGTTTGATAGCACCATCAGGGTGATTAATTTCGAGAACGGATTCGACGGTTTGTCTCACACGTTCATAGTTCAATAGTTTGATGACATTACAGACAATTTTAATTTCATTTTCATTCATTTTACTTTACTTTCAGATGAAAAAGAACAGCAAATCATTGCACTTGAAGGGCACACTGAAGGCATATGCAAACTTCGGTGGAGTCGTAGTGATACGATGCGTATTGTAAGCTGCAGCTTCGATTGCACGATTCGGGTTTGGGATGCGCTGTCGGCGACGTGCCTTAAGGTATACCATACCGGATCGTACGCGTTTGCAGCGATGTTCTCGCCACTTGACGAGAACCTAATACTTTACACTGGGAAAGGAATTTCTTTGGGATGTTTCGATTACACGAAACAGCACGTCGCACGGCCAAAAGGTATGATTTTTTGTTTAAACTATTTTACCTTCAGCTTCAGCAGCTTATCTTTCACGCCATTTATACAGCTTCTGAACAAGCACCCAACATTAAATTCGCAACTCGAGAGGATACCAAGCAGGCTGATATGAAGAAGGGCAAGATATCTCGTTCGTCTCATAACACAAAGGCACAGGGCCCTGTAGAGAGCAGCAAGCCCGACGAAAGTGTTGATTTGTTGGCGGACGGAATGGAAAAGGTTTCACTGAAGGCTGCAACCGTCCAGCAAACATCGGCATACCTTTCTACAACATTCCCGCTAACACATCGTGAAGCCAACCGGACGAAAAATGTGTTGGATTGTATTGTAAAGCTGCTCCATACACCGGATCCCGAACCGGAACCGGAACCCGCAGCTGTCGATGAGAACAGTGACGAGTATTGCAGCGAGGAAGAAATGATTAGTTCGCTTAAACCGAAAAAAACAGTACCGCCAGCACCGATAGAGCCCGAGAAGAAACAAAGCGATGAGGTGGACAATGAGCCAATGTTTTACAATGAGAAGCTCTTCTCGACCGAGGATAAACTGAAACAACTCATTGAAGAAGAAGGTAACGTTTGCAAGCATTTTAAAGTATATTGTATTTTTTCTTTCTTTTGTGATCTAGTGTACTATTTGGGGAGTGATTGATGCCAACTAGAATGCAGGTTTACGTTAAATTAAAAAATGAATTAACAAACCCGTTATGTAATACTCATCTAGTATTTTGATTCACACTAGAAGGCCTCTTTCACACTTGAGCAAGACACTTTTTAATCTGATCCAAACTATATGAACTGTTTGGAAGTTTCACAAACAATTCTTTCGATCGAGTACTTTTCACTAATCACTATTTTATATGACTGTATTTGTATGCAGTTTCCCGTTCATCATCTTTCATCTAACAAATCTCATTCTTTGTACCTTTGCTTCTATTCTATTCTACTATTCGGTGATTTCGGTTTATTTACGAGTCTGACTTATAATGAAATTATAGCACACTGTACAAATACAGGGCTACTTTGAATGTGACAGTAATCAAACATGTCTAAGAAATTCTAAGGTTACCAGATGACTAAGAAATATCCTTAGTAACCATATGTTTTAGCATGATTAGATTCGATCCACGTGTGTAATTATTCCGATACAAAGAGTCTTGCGATATTTTACCTTCATTTTACGCAAAATTAAAGCCTGTGAACACGTTTCCAAACAATTTCAATTAATTCTCTTTCAGCTAAACTGCACTCAATAACGGAAACATCGTCTATCGGATTGGTTATGATGCCTCAGCTGCTGCACAAGCTGAAGGAAACCATCCTGGGATGCATTAGCAAGAAAAAATTAACTTCACACATGCTTGCCCTAGCGCCATATGTGTCACACATGTAAGCATTTAAAATTCCTCGCATAAATGGTAAATCGTTTCTTAACATACACGACACACTTACCCGTAGGTTCTGGCGTCAGTGTTGTCAGGCTTATGCTTACCAATTAATCGAGGGCCAAGAACCGCTTGCCGCCGTGCCGTACTTCCTAGCGAGTCACAAGGTGAGTTTGGAGATGGGGGATACGGTTTGTTATCGTATTAATCGTGTTTTGTCGACTAACAGGCAGACTCGTCGATTGAGGAACTGTGCGATGCAAAATATTTCCGGGAAGCTTGGGTCATCTGTCGGCTGCAAAAGATGCCGGACGATCCGATGCTGGAGCAGGTTGCAAGCAGGTGGGCCCATCATTTGGACGCGACTGGCAACTACGAAGCTGCCGCTCTTGTGTAAGTCAGAAAGGAGATGAGATGATGGGGAGTTTCTACTAACAACATATGCATTCGCTTCGTTAAAGGTGGACGGGCGTGAAAAAGTACAAGGAAGCGATCGGCATACTAGAGAAGCGTCGAGACGTGACCGAAGACATCCAACGTACGATCGACGAACTAAACGCCAAATTGCAAGCGGTTACTTCCACCGATCACAAATGATTCCGTTCCGTACGGTTCCGGCATCGCGAAAAGCAGTCGAATTCCAGCGGGGTGTGTTTAGTCTCGATCGGTTATTTTCATTTCATTTTCTTTTTCCTTATTTGCAATCGAATTCATCTTAGAATTACGAAAAAAGGGAAGTCACAAAGAAATAAATACTGAATTCTCACACACATCTGCCGTACTATCGAACTGTCTTGCACCGTAATACTTGCGATCGCAGCCGTCTGCGATCGAACTAATGCTTTCCTATGCTACGCCAGCGGGAGAGGTAAGTAGTTGCGGTTTCGCTTCCGGCAGCAGCACCAGTATCGTTTTAGTATGCCGCACCAAATCTGCCCACAGACCAGTTTGAGCGGGATAATCAGCATCGAGTACGCTGCCAGCTGATAGAAACGTTGCGATGTCCACAGCACAGTGTACCGAAGCTTATCGCCATCGAACATAGCGTAGCCGTAGCCTATTTTCATCTCTCCCATCCGGTAGGAGCACGTCGGTACGACAAACTCCAGCAGTTCCCGCGTGTCCTTCAGGTAGTCCAGGTTGAACTCCAACACTTCGTGTCGGTTTGCTCTCTGCGTGTTCAACGGTACGTAGGTTACACCCTGCGACAGCCGATTACGGTGCGTCTTGACGTGCAGGGATTTGTGTTCGTGTGCGGAAAAAATCACATTCGGTTGAAGATCGTCGATTACCTGGTGGGTAAGTAGGAAAGGTTTTTCTATTCTAACTTCATCCGATGGCTAACGGTTCTGCTCTTACCTTATACGTAAATGGATCCGTCCATCGGAGTATTGGCAGGTGGCTAAGCAGCACAGTGTAAGGTAGTGGCGTTTGCCCCTCCTGCCCCGGCTCCTGGCTGGGTGCACTGTTTTCCGGGATTGTCATGCTGATGCGATTAACGTTAACAAACCGTACGATCGATTCAACCGTCAGCTCGTCCTGCTCGTTAAAGTACTGCTTAAACCTTAAAACTCGATCCGATTTGATCGCCTCCAACCCTTCACCGCCAATGTCGTTGTCGCCGGGAATGTAGAACTGAAAGAAAGCCGCCACCGAGCACGAAAAGTAGTAGAAATCAAACGCACAACACGCAAAGCTGTATGCTGATACGCACCATGACGGTATTGGCCGTTGGTTGTGTGAAAATGTTCACGAAGCGTGTAAAGTAGTCGGCAAATTGTACATCGTTCGCCACGCTCCCTTCATCCATGAGATCTCCCAGAAAGCAGATAACATCTGGCGTCGTGTGTTGCACTGCCCTTTTATACGTTCGTTTCAAGTGCCTGTTTTTGGGTACATAACATTATTATAGTAATCCGAGTTTTCTTGAGGAACGTTTGGGAGCGGATTATTTTTTTTTTTGCTTTTGCGCTCAGAATAATTAATTTAGGAAGCATATCTTTTCATTCACCATCCATCATCACTATGATAATTTGACCAATGATGTTTGTCCACTCGAAACCGAAGTGTACAAATTAGCCAATAAAACATTGCCCGTAACAATAAAAACAAAATTGACCACCGTCATTCTATGCCACTGATAAGATTAGGGATTCATTCGCGAACGCAACAGATCTGTCAATCGGTTTTTTTACTCCCCTAGCCACAACAGTTGGTGCGAATAGATCTGGTTGGTAGTAAATTTCTCACAAATCATCCGACATTGCATGATTTTAAGGCACACTCATAGAGGTGTTGTGCGCCTTTCTGCTACTTTGATCACAAATTCTTTGGACACTTGAATGAAGCATTCTATTCACTCGATAGTGTGGAACATTCGGTAAGCAATTTACAACGTGCTCGAAGGAAACCACCTTGGAGTGTCTCAGCAGCCGTCCAGTGGCTTAGCCTGTAATGTACGTACCGGTCGGAATCGAAGTTAGCTAACGGCCAGTAGAGTTTCCTGTCGAAAGTGTTGCCCAAAATTTGGGGATCAGCCACGAAGAGTATCTTAACACAGCTATCTGGAAGAAGGCAAACGAATGGACAGAGTGGAGGAACAGCTGCAACAGTTTCGAAATCGATAATCGCTACCTACCCGTCTCACACTGCAGCTCAGCCCACTGAAAGCTGTGGTAGATGTGGATGAGATACTCATTGTACAGGATCAATCCCGCCAGCGTTGGGAGATAGATTTTCCAAAACAGTTGCAATCTGCAAACGATGCAGACCGCCGTCGTTAGAAGTTCTTCTGCTGCGTCCTCTTCTCTTCACCACCACGCGCGAAAACTAACCTGCAGATGGTCCTTTTCATGATGTCGTCTGTTCACCAACCGTCACCCACCACCCATCGCTTTACGGTGACTGACTCGTCGCGGAACATAGCATAGCTGGTCGCAAGTTGGTGAAGGTTTGATACTATCCGAAACGACGGTATACATCGATAACAGACAGCCGCTATACTTTTCACCTGACTTACTGATAAGCACCACCACCACCACCACCACCGTCGTTCCCACCATTCGCCGAAACCAGTGTGAGACTCATCTAATCGCGATACTGGGCATATTTTACTCACCCGGCATGTACACTTATTCGTCGTGGTTCAACATCACTTCTAATAGACGCCAGGAAACTAAATGTTTCACTGAAAGCATAGCTGGTATGATTTTAACATTTTTTGTTTGTTTTCGAAGGAACTTAACTCAAACAAATTAAGCTATTAAAACCGTGGAAGCTAGCTGACACGATGCCGATGGAACAGTTTCGGCGGTTATCAAATGATAAGTTTTGTTTTGATTTTATGCTCTCACAACCATTCATACATGGTACCGTTCTAACATGGAATTGATAGAACGCGCAGGAATATATTTTTAATTAATGTAAAATTTTCCCCTTAATATTGTCGTGGAGATAATAACCCTTTCCCCTTAATATGGACGAGATTAGTATCTTAAGATAAGTCTGACCTGGAACTGAGTCAGATGCACAAGAAGCAATGCATTCAAAATATAGTAGTTTGTAAATTAAAATTATAATTATTTTCCTTCTTTCGAAATCGATGTTTCTTGCAATTTCCGTTGCAACAATATGTAAGCACTAGAAAACATCTCTCTTTCTCTCTCTCTCTCTCTCTCTCTCTCTCTCTCTCTCTCTCTCTCTCTCTCTCTTTCTCTTTCTCTGTTGAGTAAAATACCGCCGGTTCCACTACACCACCACCTTTCATTAGATTCAGTTGTTGGGCGGCAATATCTGTCTTAAAGAACTAGATCGTTTATTTATTTTATGTAGAACTTTATTATCAGAAAATTATACTATTCCAATTTACTTCATAAAGCTGAATTTGTGCCCATGAATAATGGAATGATGGATGTTAATTTTACTGGAAACAGTTAAAGCAAGTTTCTGTTCGGAATGTTTAAAAAAATCCCATAACTGTAGCCTTCCATTAAAATGCGTATACAAATATGTATCTATTAAGTACATCAATATTTCGTTTCGTTGCAGAGAAACCCGCAGTGCAATTCTTTGGATCGTCGCTACAGCACAAACAAACAGCAAACAACAGTAATGCGTTTTAATCAGTAAAACATGCTCATCCCTCCAAGGGGAGTTGAGCTGAACTTGATACGCAAGCGCTGTGTGCACTTTCATTGTGTAAGTACGCACGAGAGCCCCCCGTACTAGAATGGGTACTGGGTCCATTTATTGTCGAACCATTAATCGCCCCGCCAGAGCCGCACCATGGTCAACACAAAATCCGGCGTCGATACGACGACTACGCTCATTCGCTCAGCACCTATCCGGCTCAGTACGCACATACGGTTTGACAGAGGAAAAGTTCTGGAGGAACGCGGCTCGGTATCGAGTGGATTCAGTACGTTTTTACACCAAGTGAGTAGTAGTGCGTACACTTTTGTTCAGTGATAGTCAGTGATAGTGAGACTCGAAAGCATGGTTAGGTATTTTCGGGAGTTCCACAACGACATGGATACATCCAACAGCAGACATTCTGGTTGGGTTTTGCTACTGCCAGCCAGCTGACACGATTGGATGGAATAATTGATACAGTTTCACACACGGCTTCTACCACCCAAGAGAACTGTGACGCGTGCAAAGTAATTGATATTCAAACCGCGTTACATTCAACGTTCTGACGTTCTAACCGTTCGCTCCATGTCATTGATTTTAAATTCCTGCTCTTCTATTCCAAACCATTTTTGGAACCAAGGGAATCGAATCATTTCTCCACTCGAGGGCTGGAGAGGAAGCAAAGTTCAGGCAAAGGTTTATCAAATGATGAGGTTGTTTTTGTCTCGCGGCTCAAACCCTTTCCAGATAAACCCTTTACTGTGATAAAGTGGGCAGTGTGTGGTGGGCTAAGATAAAGAGTGCAGCGTACGTAATACACCGAAATTCGTAAAGTTTGGTGAAACATTATTATCGTGTGATGTGAAAGGTCACGATTACTGTGTAAGTTTCGGGGCAAGCACGCTGATCGTGAAGGACTATTGATCTGGATGTGATTGTTCGAGCAAAGCTGAAAGTCAATCGCAACGCTCGCACCCATCATCGCGACCCGATCGAGAGTCGTATTTACAAACAGATCAATGAAAAACGAATGAGATTTCACGTTGCTTGAACGTGACGCCCCCTGTCTTACTATCAATCGTTTAGAACGAGCAGGCGAAAAGTACGTTAATGTTTATTAGAGGGTTGCAAGCGAGGTTGTTCGAGGGCTAATGTCGGTCAATTCGCATTAGCGACGATGCATTTGCACCAGGGCATGCTAACGGCAGCGTTAATCTTGCGTTGCAACCAGTTCACCTCGGGGTTTTCAAAGATTATTGATGTACGATCCTGAGTGAGGGCGGTGTAATTATCTGTAATAATGTGCTATTTTTTTGTTTTACTGCGAAAGATGCATACGCATGCGAAACGTGTTCGACACTGCTAGTCGGTTTGCTCCAAACCGTGTGCCGATTTTACTGTCCCTCATCAACCTTCACCGTTGTTTTTTTTTTTTTTTGGTTGCTTTCCTTCACGCCATTCCCATTGAACGATTTCGGTTTTTATATCACTTTACTTTCTGTTGCAGATCCCGCTGCATGGAACATGGCGAGCAGCAGTTACATAACGACGATTGCGAACAAGTATCCCTCGTTTCGAGATGAACCCTTGAAAACGGTTTATCGGTGGTTGGACGGCAAACGGCAGGACGATGGTGCCGAGGGTCTCTGGCGCATCCACGACACGCTCTACGATCTGACGGACTTCATCGAACGTCATCCGGGTGGCCCCGAATGGCTACGGCTGACAAAGGGCACGGACATTACGGAGGCGTTCGAAACGCACCACATCACGGGACGGGCCGAGGGCATGCTGGCGAAGTACAGGGTACGGGAGGCCACCACACCGCGAGCCGTCCGGTTAACGTTCCGGGACGATGGGTTTTACCGGACGCTCAAGCGACGTGTGCGCGACAAGCTGAAGGATATCGACCACGGACCGGCGCAGCGATCGAAGCTAATAATCGATTCGATGCTGGCAGCCGCATTCGCGCTCGCCTTTCTTGCCATTCGCCTGCACAGCTACGCGCTCGGTGCCGTTTCGGGGCTTTTTGTTTGCTGGACGATGATCAGCGCGCACAACTTCTTCCACCAGCGGGACAACTGGCGCATGATGGCGTTCAATCTGGCCTTTTCCAGCTATCGGTGAGTGAATGGGCGGGCGTGTGCGATGTATGAGCACGTAGGTGATGGTTTTATTTTGCGTTTTACTCTGTCTTTTGCAGCGAGTGGCGCGTTTCCCATGCAATGTCGCATCACAACTTCCCCAACTCCATTCTGGATCTGGAGATTTCCTACTTCGAGCCGTTCCTCTGCTGGCTTCCGAATCCGGCCATCAAGAGCACCGCCAAGCGCTTCGTGTCCTGGCTGTACGGACCGCTGGTGTATTCGTTCCTGTTCTACGGCGAGTTTGTGAAACGTGTGCTCGAAACGTACGAAACGGGGAAGAACACCTTCTTCCTGGATGATCTCGTGACGTTTATTCTACCGACGTTTATGTACGTGGTCGGTGCCACCAGCCTGTGGGAGGTGGTGAAGATGTGGTTGTTCATCGTTTTGGTCGCCAGTTTCATGTTCGGTTTGATCGGGCTGAATGCGGCGCACCATCATCCGAAGGCAGTGCACGAAGGGGATCAAATACCGTGAGTTGGGCTTTTTTTTCTCTCCTGAATGATGCACTTGTACGCTAACCAAAAGCGCTTTGGGAATGATTTCAGGGCTGACATCGATTTCGCCGTGTATCAAATGGCCGCCGTGATCGACCGATCCGATACGAAAGGCTCACAGTTTATGGTGCTGACCAGCTTCGGTGACCACTGTTTGCATCATCTGTTCCCAACGCTCGATCATGGCATCCTGCCGCAGCTGTACCCGGTGTTTTTCGAAACGTGCCGTGAATTTGAAACCGTCTACCGAGAAATACCCTGGCTGCAGCACATTATCGGTCAGCATAAACAGCTCGCACGCGTTGAAACGATGACCTACAAGCCGTCGGAGAAGTTGGCCTAAAATTAGTCTACATGATTTCGAAAACCAAAGAACCAAACAATCCCCGGAAAGTGTTGCCCCGGGAAAGGCTGTAGTGAACCACACGGTGACGTTTAGTCGTCCGATGCGGAGGTTAAGGTAAATTCTGTGTTAAACGTACATTTTTGGGGGATATTAATGGGAATACACTTGGCAAGAATGTTCCGTATGATCGTTTGTTTCACACCACATTGCCTCAAATTGTTTAGCTCAAAATCATATTTTCCTTTAATAATTTCGAACTTTGTTTATTTTTAAACAACAAACGTGAAGGCAAAATGTGGTGTTAAATACGAGCGAAAACACGGTCCGCGAAAAAAATTAGTTAATTTGAAAGATTCAAGAGTGTTTTTCATATTATAATATGGACAGCATTTAAGTGGAAGAGCCGACTTCGAAGGCCCAAAATAAATCCGGTTTGCAATAATGTGCAATAAAATTTAAAATAAAATAATCAAATATATTGTGTTTAGAAATTTGAAGTAAACATTTAAACAGATGTATATTGAGAAGAAAAATTACATGAAAAGAATCGATGGATTAACCATTCCATGGATAACAACTGTTAACGAATGATTTATTGCTTAAAAATTACTCATTTTACTTAACACATTCCACGAAAATTATGTAAGAATTTATTTTTTGTGCGGGTTTTTATCATCAAGATTATCTAAACGGATGTGCTGTGATCCGCAATTTATTCAAGACGCCTCCAAGGTAGGCAACGTGCATCACACTGCTTCGCACATTAAGCTCACCACGGCCTTACTCACCATACAAAAGCAAGTTTACGAGCAGCTTTCATGAAAGCTCCACGCCCGAAAGAGAGGGCTCGTACTAGACAATGGATTCTTTTTGTCCAAAATTTGTTTTTTCTTTTTAAATAAATGTGAAAAACAGCTCACAAGGCCATTGTAAAATTAAAATTACTCGGTCAATAAAAAATATTCGATTTTTAGCACCGCAATATATTTGGGTATCGCAAGTATATTTGGGAAAAGCGTATCTCGTTTTTATTGGAATATTTAGAAGCACTGTGTGATATTTTTAACATGAAAATTGTAAATGATTTTCCTAAATGTACTAAATCATTTTTCATAGAAAGCGGTCTAACTTCCGCTGTATAAAGCGGTTTAAACATATTCTAGGAGATAATTTAATAAGAAACTAGGAGCATGCATTTGTAATATATTTCCTTATGATTTGTTAGCCTTGAAAAGCACACTCAATGGAATAATATTGTCATAAATCATGATTTGTGCTTTATCAAATTAAATTGTAAATCTAAATGGTTTTTAGATCACTTGTACTAAAAACAAATAAATTTAAAAATCAGTCAATTATGTTAATGTCTTTGGTAGCGATTACATTTTATAGTATTCCGCAACTTCTGCGTAGAATTCAAAGTAACACCTCTATTCCCCAGTCAGTTTCTGTTTTGTTATACTCCTTATATTTGGAGTTCTTATTTTGTGTCTGCACATTTTTTTCAATTAAGATTGGACTATCGTTCACACAACAAATTCGGCACCACAATCTCAATATAGATCGTCGGCTTCCGGTATCAGTAGTGACACCTAACTAGCTATGGTAGTAAAATTACTCTAGTTCGCTGTGTTGGTGTCGTTACGTGCGGCGTTCGTTTTGTGGAAAAATCGAAAAACACTCAGTGCTTTATTTAAACTTGATTTCAAGGAGCACCACTCTTGATTGGGTTACTTTGATCAGATCTTAGTAACCAAACGTGGCAGATATAGGCATTTAGAAACAGTATTAATTTTGAGTTACATTGAAAACCCCTGTATGTTTTCAGTACTCAATTGATGACGCTTATTGTGTTTAAGGAACGTTTAAGAACGTTTCATTGAACCTGTATAATCCATTACATAATAGCTAAAAAACAAAGAACAACATTGACTTTACACTACAGGTTGAATGTGCTTTGGTCGCATTAAAACTACATTGTAATTATAACATAAATACAAAGGTTCGTTCAAATTGTGAAATAACAAATAAAACACATCTCAAAGGAATGATAGTTTTCCTTTTTGATGCGAACCATTCACATAAAAAGCCGCAAAACTATTTGTTTTATTATAACCTTGACTTTCAAGCCAATCCGTGGGCACCGGTCAACACTAACCGTCAGCATTGAACCGTATTGACCTTGAATGTGAAGTTAAAAATGCGTTTTCGCGAATTCATGTGGCCCGGTAGAATGCAGCGCCGAACCCAAAAACTAAACCTACACACGACACAGTTCCACTCGGTTCCAAAAAGACAATCCCGATTTGAATATATTAACATCTGCCAGAGGTAGATCATCTGCATGTTTGATTCACACACCTCTACGATCGCTTCATTCCTGCGAATCAAACTGACCACGTGTGCGCTTTACGGTGCAAAAAATATGCAAATTAGACGAAAACGGCTTCAGTAGCATTCGGGGCTGCCTCGAAAAAAAAAGAAAAGAAACACCGCGTTTAAAAAAAACCTGCTTTCCTTGCCTATTTCTAGTGCGGCTGCCATAACGAGGCGACCTATGCATGAAACGTGCGAAGAAAGCACTCAAAACAAACTCGCCAATATGTTGCATAATTTCGGGCCATTGACGCTACAGTCTGCAAAACGGTTTGCGGTTCAAGCGAACAACTGCACGTTTTTAGGGTGCAATGGCAAGAAGTGTGTTGTATGGTATTTTGCTATAAGCGTGATTGAATAACAGGCCGACTGCTTTCACACCAGCGTTTTAGCGCCGGTTTCGCTTTGTCAATTTTGACAAATTTGCATCAATTTTGTTTTCTTTCTTTACATTGCTAGCCTTACAAATGTATTCAAAAAGGGAAATTGAAAAAGAAATTCAATTTCAAAAGTAGAAAATATATTCTGTTATACATTGGTAAAAACCATATAAATTATCTAAACGAAGTAAAAATACGAAAAGAAAATAGAATGAACAAATAATGAGCAAAAATACGAAAAAGCACGGTATCGAAATGAATAAGATTTACCACGAGCAAAAAAATACTTTAATTTGCAAAGTAAAGGATATTAGTGTTAAAGCTTCTTGCACGTTGATATTTACTATAATACTGGAATGAATCATATAAGTTTTACTGTTAGTACAGTACTGTTTACTGTTATTTAGGTGCAGATGGAGGTTTTTTTGTTTAATTTGGCTGAAGATTTTTTGTAAAATTGTGAATTGAATTTCAGTTTAGTCAATTAAACATTAACTTAGCTGATAACGTTGCCACAATACTCCAAATCTCAACAATACTTTTCTATGATTCGAGACCGATAACACGTGTTCTAACATCTACTTGCACAGCGTTCGGTATATTTTTATAAAATATTCAGCAGTATAATATGTAAATTACATTTCTTGATGCTCTGACCACTTAAAACACATCCGTTCGTTGATAAACTAAGCTGCATATTTTACGGCTACGGACAACACTTCCTGATCAACAGGAAACTACGGCGTAGATTGTACAAAAAAAAACACCACTTTTCATTATATTTCAAGATCCGAAAATAATTTGGTCTTACGTGGCTGTTTGACCTCGGTTGCGCTTCTGCTTGGTTTGAACTTTATTAGAGTATAACTACATTATGTGAAACCCGCCTGCAAGCGTCAGACCTTTAAACACTTCTGAAGAGAGTAGATACGATGAGAACAACAATCTTCTTTACGGTAGCTCTCACATCTTCAAGTCTTTATCTGAAGTACGTTGTGGTACTGTGGCTTAAATTTTCGGGTCTGTCGACGAGGTCATTTCTCGACGAGCAGTGTTAATCGCGGTGCACGTTATGCGTGCGTCTGACGCATCGTTACACGTGCCCCGAGTTCCCTAGTTTGTTTCCTATCCATTCCCTGTGGATTCGATCTTTCTTTGCCGGTTCCTCCAGACGCACGTTTACGTTTACGTGTTTACAAAATGCCTTCCTGTACCGGAATGTAGATTTGTTTTGTTTGACATGAAATAAGGGAAATTTGTTTATAATACATTATATTAAAAACTTTATAGACTAAAAGCCCGGAATATACCAACATAAAGGCATTCACAACGATTAAAGCTACATTAAAAATATAAATAAACATATAAATAAGATATAAAGTGTTGTTGGGCTGTAAAAATGTCAACTCCTTTTTACTATCTACTACAATAAACACATCTTAGACTAAGAATATGCTCATAATTTTAGGCGTTGATAACGATTAAAGTTACGCAAAACATAAATAAATATAAATACAGGGTTTCGAGTCATATAAGGGATCAATGCAATCAGTAGAGAGAATGTGTCAACCGGTTAAGAGAATGATGCAGCTATGTAGTGGGCTGTAACATTCTCTTAACCGGTTGACACATTCTCTCTACTGATTGCATTGCTCCCTTATATGACTCGAAACCCTGTAAATATGGGGGACTGGGACTGTTGGGACTGTCGTGACTTGCTTGGATGATGGATGTTGTCAACTATCAAGATACTTTGTTTCGATAATACAAATTTTCTGATGCTCAGAGGAACAAAAATGTACCAATTACTATACATCAGCCGCTCCCTTTGTTGTTAGCAAATTTGGCCTTAGAATAACTCACTCCTGATATAAGATTATGATATAATTAAAAATAGTTATCAATAAATGATTAATGTTACAATTGATTGTAACTTTAATAGCATTTAAGTATAAATAAAAAAAATACTACTTAAATAACAAATGTTAAATATCAACAAATTGTAAATAATCACTCGTCGTAAGCTATAACATGGAAGAAAATAACCAAAAAATATACACTTAAAAAAACATTCATAGCGTCAGAAAACAGTCAGCTTGTAGGTCAAGAACGATACAAGCTGAGGTTGATGCTGGGAAAATTGTCGAGCCTAGCAAATAAAGTTAAATTTTTTTAACTTATTTTTCGCAAAAAGTAAAGGGGTACAGTCACAAACAGCAAAATAATACAGTAGTGTACAGGTAATTTAACATTCAATACATTAAAAAAAAAACAAACGATTTGGTCTTGTGCTTTAACAACGTACCCGATTCGTTTTCCTCTTTGAGGTATTTTTCACCGAATCCGCCGGATCCAGCGTCACTTCCAGACCGCGTCGTACGTGTGCACTGCTGTGGATTCTCGGTTATTTCCATGACGTTCACCGGGTGAAAAAATCCGGTTCACAATCACTTCTTCGGTGTTCATCTTGCATTCGCTCCGTGGACGGCAACCCCAACCGTTGACCGACAGTGCTGCCGCCGATCGCGAACAGATTGGACGTGTCCGTTCCCAGCGGGGAGGAGTGTTTGTGCCGTGAATTGTGCCAGTGATTTGTGGCTTGATTTTGGACTGTATCGGTGACGCGGAACAAGTTTTTTTGTTCCGGTGAGGTGCCGGACCCGCCACGGTCGGCGTGCAAACCAACCAATTGTTGATCCGATTAAGATCGTGTCGCATTGGTCGTCTTTGGCCTCACCGTTTGTCCGGCTTATTGTCGATGGCGGCACCATAGTATTTGATGAGGTAATGATTGCACATCGATTTGTTGAGAATTTTAAACGAATCGATTCGCAATATGGAAAAATGTTGTGCAATTAGTGTTGTTTTAGAATATTTCAAATTATTAGTGGGCCACCGGACAGCACTGGATTCATATGACGGGGGAAAACAAGTTGATCGAAATTTAAAACCGAAGGGCATCACAATAAAATGAAAAAAAAAAAAATCCCAATAAAACTCAACCGGTTTGGGCGTCGCTGTTTTTCGAGCGTTCGGGTTCAAAACTGCAGATTGATCTTAAAAGGAAGCGCTGTAGTGTGTGACTCAAAATTCTTCCCGCTCGAGAACGTTAGCGTGAAGCGGTTTCAGCTGCCACGTGCAAATCGACGTGGACGATTTAAAATTCAAATTAGCCCCAAGAACTATCGCACTGATCGCGAGCATAAAAACAACATCCGCGGGGACGTTGGCAACGGAGTATGGTATGAACAAGAAAAGACTACTGTTTATCTTCGCGTGTAGTGCGTGTGCTAAATATGATTCCGATTTTAACGTCTAAACTACTTACAAGCTCACCTTGGGACAGTCTCAAAGCTCGATCTCGGCCCAAAGGAACTCGATCGGTCGCGCGCTTGTATGGCGATGGCACCATCATTCTTGTCGCGCACACCGGAACAAAGAGGTTAATTTGGGGCTGTCCACTGCTGGTGCGGGCGCCGAAGCCAAGTGAAGTGAGTGCAGTGTCTTCGGTAAAATCGTTATCTCCAAAAACACATACACTCCAAAACGGTTGACTTTCCGGCGGCGCCGGCGGAAAGCATAAATACAAACGTCGCTACCCCCAAGGACGGTTGGAATGTGTCAATTTGTTGTGCCGAGCAGGGTGGCACATGAAAAGTGAATTGTTGTTTTTCATCAAGGCACAAAATTTAACGACAGCAAAGCCCGCACACGCGGTGAGCTCATGCGTTACTCCGGGTGTGTATATGAATAAAACACTAGCTAGCCCTCGGTGAAATGGCCGTGCGCGAGAAATCATGTTTGAATGAATGAACTTCTGTTGATCGTTCGACGACGCACTTGGAAACGTAGGCGCTTTCGTGGGTACCGTGACCCCAGGCCGTTCGGTTGGACAGCATCTCGATGTGCTCTTGGGTTCTTGGGCAATCTTGTGCGCGATGCCGGTGGAAGTGATATCGAATGGAAACAAGTGTGAACCATACCGTTATACTTGCTACTTTTGCGATTTCATTCATGGTGGCGGTGTGTTTGTGGATTGTTTTATGCAACCCTTCCGATAAAGAAGGCCACCCTTTGCGCCTATCTGCACTTATTTCGTACTTTTGTAAATACTTTGGTCACTCAGCTCTATCTCAATTAACGGGCAAGCTGAAGCGTGACTGACATCATCTAAAAGCGATATAAATCTATTTATGGCTCTATCTCTAACCTGCAGTGAAAGGGATTTTAAAGTACAATATTTAACTGATTAGTGGTGATGTAAAACATCAGTTGATCAAGATGAAAGCTTAGATAAAATATGGTTAATACAGCATACAGTTCATATATACTTTTATTTATTTAATTAGAGAATAAACGGCCTGGCCGTATTGCTTTCATATATATTTTTATTGGAAAAACAAGTGTATGAAATCGAGCTTAAGAACTTTTATTTTTGTGTAAGCGTAGTTTTTTATTTTTAGTTTTTACAAGCACCTTGATTTATTAACCACATTTATGGTTTGAACATGATGGTACTGCCATGTAGCCTATTTTAGGAATTGGTCAGGTTGGAATTTGATTCCGTTCACTATTTTATCACTACTGAACAAAGTTTAGAAGAATGATCGAACGGTTTTTACACATACATACAGGTATGGGGTGATAAACATACATGAAGATTTTTAACACATTCTATTATTTTGGTTATATGTTTGTGAAATTCTCATTACTGTCGGTGTTAATAAGATTCCAATACCCAATTAGAGTATTTGATTTCATGTAGTATTTTGTTATTTTTTTCAAAATATGTATTTAGATCTAATATGTTGGTTTACATGATATTTTTAGTTAAAAGTTGATCAGATCAAGCAGTTTGGGCTCATTGTTGGTTGTGAAAATTTCTTGTGAGAAAATGCACAATCTCTACTTTCCTGTCGAAACTTTACCAGTATAACTTTCATGTTTACATTCTGCCAGATTGTGGACAACTTATGGTTGGTTGCTTACGTATTTCCTAGAAATCATAAGATAAGATCCTTCTAAAAGAATATCAGAGCTTGTTTATTTAGCAGAGCTTAATTTAACTGAATTAACCTAACTTAACTAACAAATTACACTTATTTTAACATTTAAAATTATAAATTATATAGGGTACCAATATAAAAAAAGAATGACAACACCCACTTTTTAGATATGAAAAATAGTTTATTCTATGTAATTGTAATATGTAATTTAAGTTACAATATCGCTCATTAGAAAGCAATAAGAAATCAAAACAAAATCAAATAAAACAAAGAAACAAAAACAGGTCCTTCGTTAACGTTGTGAGATAACAATGAGGAACATTTAATTCAATCACAACATTAAATCAATAATAATTATTTTTGATCAACAGTTAATTAATGTACATGCTAATTTAAAACAATCAATCAATAGTTTTTTTGTGGTAAAAAAACAAGAAATTATTGCAAACGAAATTCGCTGGATTAGTGTTGATTTTATAATTTGTGTTTAATAGATTTTTTATTTTAATTTAATATTGAAAACTTAATTGGTTTATCAAATTGGTAAACATTAAGATTTACTTGTACCTAATTTTAAATTTATCGTTTGTATTTCTTTCTTTTTAATAACTAAAAATAGACTATCATGCCTAAATATTTTATTTACATACATAACACCCCTTTAAGCATATCATTTTTCGACCAAATTTAATCGTATTAATTGATCTTGTCGACACGTTTTGAATACTCGAAATTAATCGCTTACGAACTTCACTTCGAAATTAACGTTTCGAACGAACAAACTCTGTAGTTCCGCTCGCTATCATAAAAACAGGAAGTAAATTGAATCACTTGGATGGTTTTCAGTTGATCCGCTTGTGTCTGTAGCGATTGATGACGACCACCCGCTTGTGTTGTGTGTTGTGACCACTAACCTTGTGTTGAAACCACCGACCGGTCAGTTCGTACCTTCGCAACACCTCATCTCTCGTTGTACTGTAACTTAGCACAGGAATGTTCTTTTGGTCGGTTTGCACTTAAAAATCGGAATGATCAATCGGGCACGATTTTTTACACCGCGAAACGAAACCGGGCCTAGGTTTATAATTTTATTACCATATTAGCTGATGATTTAATAGAGCAACAACGGAGTAGTCCTTCGTTTGATTTGACCACAATTTAGAAAAAAACACACACACAACAAAAAAAACCCATTCACTCCAAATCACATCCACCGGTCCGGTTTTAGGGTTCAAGCTCATCGCACCGGCGGGGAAACGGGGACACATTTACATATACGGTGAACCTTAACGTCACACCTTTCGTTAAGCTCGACGTCTCGCTCAAGTTCACGGTCGCAGCAGGCTGTGTGATAAACAATTGGTCGTTAATCTCACGCTGACGTTTGGAGCATAAGCGTCTCACCTACTCAACGACTCACCAGTTCCCTGCGGGGCAGTGATTAAGCGACAGTCAACATTAATTATCGGCCAAAAAAAAAAAAATGTTTCATTTGTTTTTCTGCATTCTTCTATTCTGGATATCGGACCAGCTGACACACTGATACCCCAACCGGAGCCATGGCCGAAAGATTCGAAGCGAAGACATCCGATTCATCAACGTGTCCATCGCCAATGGCAACGACAGTGGCCTACGCGACCGACATAACGCATCGTTATCCGACATTTCGCGACGAACCGTTCAAGACCGTGCACAATTGGCTGGAAGGTCGCCGGTACGATGATGGTGCAGACGGTCTGTGGCGAATCAACGATTCCCTGTACGATCTGGAAGAGTTCGCCCGCACCCATCCAGGAGGCTCGGAATGGATACGTTTAACAAAGGTGCGTATGCTGCAATGACTGGTTTGTTTGGCAAGGTCATTCAAGCGTTCGATCGCTTCGCACGGTTTAGGGAACCGACATAACGGAGGCGTTCGAGACGCATCACATCAGCCAGCGGGCGGAACGAATGCTGCCCAAGTTTTACGTGCGTCAGGCGACGCAACCGCGCAACGTGAAGCTGACGTTTCACGAGCATGGATTCTATCGGACGCTCAAGCGTCGTATTAGGGCACAGCTCGACCTTGTCGATCCCGCTCCGAAGGCGCATTCCCGCCGGATAGTAGACGCCCTGATCGGCACCGTTCTGATAACGGCCTACCTCGCGGTGCGGTTCGAAAGTTTCATCGTCGGCTTAGCTTGTGCCATCTGCGTGAACGCGACCATCATTGCGGCACACAACTTCCTGCACCAGCGAGAGAACTGGCGCATGTTTGTGTTCAACATAGCGTTTCTTAGCTTCCGGTAAGCTGGTGAGCGACGCGGCGTCGCTTCGGTCGGTCCGAATCGGTGTAAATGCTATCGTTTTCATTTGCTCTCCGCACAGGGAATGGCGGGTGTCGCACGTGATATCGCACCATCTGTACCCGAACTCCGTGCTCGACATGGAGATTTCATCGTTCGAACCGTTCCTGTGCTTTCTGCCCTGGGCGGACCTGAAGAATGGCTTCCAGCGGTACGGTTCCTGGTTCTACGGGCCGTTCATATACGGTTCGATCTTCTTGAGCGAGTACCTCAAGCGGCTAATGGATAGCTTCAGCCAGGGCAAGAACCGATTCCATCTGGACGATCTGATCCCGTTCCTGCTGCCCGCCTTCATGTACACCACCAATCCGGACCGGCTTTCGGTCATCCTGCAGATGTGGCTGTTCGTGGTGCTGATGGCCAGTTTCTTCTTCGGCCTGATCGGACTAACCGCTGGCCATCATCATCCGAAGGCGCTGCACTCCGGCGATTTGTTTCCGTAAGTATCACCCAAGCGCATCGCTCGATTTTGCGTCACGATGGCAACCATTTTACGTTCTTCCGACAGCCACGATATCGACTTTGGCCTCTACCAGATGGCGACCATCGTCGAGCGACGGGGCGTCGAGGGTTCGTTGCTACAAGTGCTGACCACCTTTGGCGATCACCATCTGCATCACCTCTTTCCGACACTCGATCACGCGATCTTGCCGCAGCTCAACGGCGTGTTTATGGACACGTGCAAAGAGTTTGGCATCGTCAAAAAGTATAGCTCCTCGTTTTCGCAGTACATTGCACAAAACTTGCAACTGGCGCGTGTACAGGCCAGGCAGTACGAAATGAGCGGCACAACGAAACCGCCCAAAAGGAAACGTTGCTAAAATTGATACAAAACTCTACCGGCATTGGCAAACGATGCGGTGGGTTGAAAGTATGGCACGTGGAGTTAATCGTGCGAAAGGATGTGCGAGTGTGCGTTTTGTGCGCTGTTACAGTTGAGGGACACTGCTTTACTTCATCAGTTAGTGCTACGCTTTTTTACGCTTAAAGTAAGTTTGCAAGTGTCAGATATAGCGTTTTATGCAGCTTTTAATCGAGCGGCGCGGCTTAAAACAAGAGTGACTTATAATGCGATTATGTAATAAAAAGTATATGATGAGAAAACAGGAAACGATTGCGCGCTTGAGAAATAACAGGAGGTCTCCTCCGGTGTATTCAGAATTTTGTTCTATGATGTGGTTAATATAGTTAGAAAGCTAAACTTGGATAAGGGCAGGGGTGGAATTCTTCAGAGCGGCTGAAGATCAGAGGGCCGGAACTGTGTTTCGTACATCCAGTACACAAAAACGGTACAGTGAATTAGATGAATTAGATTTGTCCAATATTTATATATTAAAAGGCTGTGTATCAAAAAACAACCGTGCTTTTCAATTCTACCAGCTGAATTTTCGCTTCGATTTGTTTCAAATTGATCGACCATGTTGAATCTAATGCTTCTATGTTTCACCGTATTGACGCTGGTTTCCAAGTTGATACACTCTTTAAAGTAATCTTTGACAGAGTTTCATAAAATTTGTTACTTTAAAAACTTTTTAAACACACACTCTTCAAGTTTTTACTTCAATGATTGATTTCCTACCTTTCCGATATATGTCATCGTGTTATGCTTGGAAATTGTTTGTCTTCTTACTTCTCAAATCCTTCTAGTGTGTCTTAAGGTAACGTGTTATTTGCTATATTTATCAACGATGTTTGTTCTACCTTTCCAGCTACAGGCCACTTGTTGAATGCTTATGATTAAAAAAAAAATGAATTCCTGTATCTTGTATATCCTATTGTGTTCATCTCCAGAGTTTCATAAATTCTCTTATATCTAGGTGTGCTCGGAATTTGATAGAATTTTGGCCAGATAAATCTACTGTTATTGACGTCACTGAATCACTTTAAAATTTACTTGAAATAATGTGATAATTATTCGAGAATCTAGCATTTATTTTCTTGATGATAACCTTACATTGGATAGCCATTTTGAGATGTTTGGTTTAATTAATCGTTTGAGTTGTGGCTATACAAAAACAAAATATTTAATCTTACGCTATTTTTGAGATTTTCATTCCTTTGATGAATACATCTGTATCTGCTTTTGTTCAACTAAGATAGACTAGACGGATAGATCGAAGGTGTTCAACGGCAATTAACTAGACTAGAATTAGGGTTGTTTCGTCGAGTTGCAGGCTACCAGATTGCCCTTCCCTCGTATGAATCATGATGCTCTTTATTTAAACTCTACGCATTAGAATGCAGACGTAACACTGCTTGTGTCATATTCATACGGAAATCATTGTTACGCAAAATTGATTCTCATGACTTACTTTCTCGCCTTGGTATGTTCCTGCTGGAACCGTACAGCTTTACGCGTTGATTCACGTAATGTAGTTTTTAACTCGAACGATCCTTTCTTAACGTGCATACAACTTTTCAACCGTAGTGTTACTAAATTTTATTTTTAATTTGTTACAGTGTTTCATTATTTATTTCTTTAGTGTACATTTTTATTCTTTCATTACTTTATTTATTTATTTGTTTATTCTTTTTAGATATTTATGGTTTATCTCATTATTTTAATAATCCAATTATTTCTGACTTTTTTTTCTACCCTAATTCCTTTTCTCCTGCGTTTTTCTCTTTTTTCTTCTTTACGATATAAAAGAATGGTTAGTAAGTCATCAGTCATATATTCAACCTCTATGGCAAACATTTTTCGAAATAAATGATGATTGGAAAAAGTTATAAGTAGGTATCAATATGAAATCTATAATTGTATCATATTGGCACAAATAGGGTCGCATTTGTTGCGAAAACTGAATGAAACGCAGTAGGCATGGATGACATGGAGTGAGTATTGAAAAGATTTGTATTGATATCTTACGTAGTAGTAGTAGTAAATTTTTATAAGCGGCTTATACAATGGAATGAACATTGATGTTCAAATGAACTGGGGTAAATGAATCAGTTTTCACCTGATAAAATATTTTTTTGCTTTGAATTCTCATTTTCGTTAGCCATACTGTCAGTAGCTATTTCGGTAGGTTTTGTGAAATAAGAATCAAGATTACACTAAGATGGTTTTTCTATCGTATTGGGATTGTAACCGTTCAAAAGTCCGGAACCAATAATTACGTGAAACGTACTGTTGGTATGATTAACAAACAAAACCAATTTAAATTGATATCCTTAAAAAAAGTAGAAAAGTAGTATAATTTCGTATAGATATTTTAATTTTTTTAAATATATAAATCATCCTTAAATACCAATGGACCCATGTGCGTGTGCGAGTGGCCCATGTCCCGTTAGCTATAGGGGAAGTCTATAGGGAAGTCTAGCATGATCTGTGGCTATTCCTAAAAGTAAAAGACTTTAGACAATTCAGAGCTATAGCCCAGGGCCCAAGGTTAGGAGAGTAGAACAAACGGCGATCATTTCGGGGTGGATGAAAATTTCCAATGTATCATCGATTGTAACATCGGACATCAAAGCAAGCAGCGACATAGGCGATAGGTGTAATGTTCATGGGAATCGTGTCTGTTTCTACGGCTTGTTACACCTTTCTTAGCCATACTATTTCCCCCAGATTCGGATGTAGTTTTCTTTCCCCCTCACCCCCACCCCAGGAAGGATTCAACACCGGTTGGGTACATTTTCGAATAGAAGTATCTTATTTCGTTATTATTACCTTCTCTCATCTTTTTTTAAATTATAAAATAAATACATTTTGTATTACTTTTGTTATAAAAAATATAATAAAAAAAACATTCAGAGCGAAAACTATTTGCCACGGGTACAAAATATGAAAGACGTAAAAAAAACTCAACAACGGATTGGAGTGGACAGAATTTGAAAAGCACGCAGGCTCTTGCGGGATAACTAGTAACTCAGTGGGGTTGGTGGTGTACAAAAGCAAAAATGAGGGTTGAGGGGAACGACTGAAACAGTATAAGTATTATGTATATAAACAGTATCTGCAAATCATTATCATTTCTGTTTTGATGGTTCCGCAGCGGATGGTGCTGTGCTGCGCAAAGTTACTTCCTAAGTAGATTCCGTTTGTTTTGGGGTTCTTTTTTTCTCTGCGTTTTATGTTCTCTTATGTACCATTGATTTTGCTTTTTTGCTACTTCTTCGCTAACTTAAGCGACACCACCACCTTCTGTCGTTACCGCAGCAAACATGTGTGTAGATCTCGTATCTTCATCTTCTTCCTTTTTTTTGGGGATGGTTTCGCTCTGTAAGTTTTTTTTTCCGTGGCATTCCACTCTGCTGCTTGGGTTGATCGTGATAAAACTCCACGTGCCGTGGCGGGTTAGGATGGATTTTCGCCACTCGGGCACGTGGTCGCTGTTCGTATGGTCGCTCTAACGCTTTTCGTCTTCCACGCGGACACTTCGCACAGTGCCGCAATCGTCGCGCAGCCGGTTCCAATTCGACGACGCGCCGCCATGACGTGCTAGATTCGAGATGTTGCTGAATGTTCGGTTGTCGATTTCGATGATGCACACGCGCCCCGGAACACGCCAGGAGGAAATGTGAGACCGTCTGCTGAGGCCGCTGGCCGGACCGGTTTTCGGTGGCCCTGCGAATCCCCTTCGAGAAAGGACGACGGCGGCGGACGCGGCAAAGCGGTAGGAAGGCACTCAGAAGGAAGGGGAAAGTGCCAAACAAAAAGAACCAATCCTTTGTGGCGCCTGTTTTAGACTAGCTTTCGCAACGCGATCGTTCAAAGGGCTGAAATTAGCTTAACGTAAAACCGTTTGTCTGAACCAAACGTACGTGTGTTTGTCCATGATGGTACCATAGTGTCCGAAACTTTAATTATTCGTGCTCGTGTGTGTGTCTCTTTCTTAAAGTTTGCTTTTCATTCTGTGACGCCTCGTTTGCGGATTTGATTCTTTTCCCTTTTCCTTCCGTCTGTCGGTGTGATGGTGGCCCGCTGTCGGCCAACCCGCTCGCTGTCCAAACCCCGCCGTTACCCTCCCCCAAAGGGGGATTGTATCCGCATTGCGCACCGGCATCCGGCCAGACCGGAAAGCAGGACGTCTGCAGGCTGAAGATGGTGTGAGATGGAAATTCTGCGCACATTCCCTCTGAAACCCAGCAGTCCCGGAGTAGGCGTGGTACACTGGTTTTGTTTGTTATTTTGATGTTATTATTACGTGTCTCTTTTCTCTTTTTATTTCATAGTTAACGGCTTCGAACGACTTCCGGGCGCCGCTTGGTAGACGGGCGGGCTGAAGTGTTACGGGCGCGCGGACACACGATAGCAGCACGTAACGTGTGCACCCGCGCGGTATCGGAAATGAGCTTTAGAACGGACACATCGACGTGGTTACGACATTTCACAGGTGTTAGCACAGGTGCACAAGATGGTGGTGGTGGACATGATGTTCGTATCCCCGTGTGCTCCCTGTTGCTGAAGGTGGTGTTGTGCTGCGCGTTGTTGATTTTGTTGGGTTGTGGTTTTGTGGTTCTAGTTACTTATGGGTGTTGTGCTGAACGAATTTAGAAACCGTGATCGTCGAATGTGGGAAGGTTCAGTCCTGCAAGAGCAGGCATGGCAGACGGCTGTCTCTGGGGCTGCAAAGAAGAAGAGAAACGGGCGGGGGTAGGTACCCCGGGGTCAGTATTGCTTTTGCTGGTTCCGCGGTAAGCAGCCCAAATAGTTCTACGAGTTGCGAGTTAGAAGGGTATTTTTTTTTTTGTTCAAAACACATTGCACTCTCTCACGCACTGAGCTGATAGAAATGAGCTGTGTGATAGAGGCGAAACGGTGGTGAGATCGGTGCACAGCAGCGTCACCCATGGCAACGAAATGGAGCTGTGGCACCGCCTTCTGAGAATGTGTGGCACACATGACGGATGGCTACGACTGATGGGGACACAACACAGTTGACGTTTGTGCGCGTGCATGGCCGAATGAAGTGACAAATTAGCCGGTCATCTCGGTCCCAACGCTGAGACCGTAAAAAAAAAGAAATGACAAATGACATATCGGTGCACGCTTCCGGTTGAGTTGTGTATCAACCAGCGAGCGAATCGAAAATGGAGATCGTACTTCCTCACCCCAAAACATTTCCCAGACATGCTGGCTTTTTTCGTTCGTGGGTTCGTTCGTTCGTTCGTTCGTGAGATGGGAGGCGTCGTTGGTGAATTCTTTG
>KI915055.1:2205267-2212767 GCA_000473445.2 Anopheles farauti | reverse complement strand
CATGGTGGTGGTGGTGGAATGCGAAACACATTACTTCCTGCCCTGTTCCCTGCCCTTTCCGACTGGCCGTATTTTTGGAATCAAACGCGATGAAACGGATCTTGGGTTGGGCAAGATCGAATTCTTAAATTTAGACCATGTACCAACACCTCCTCGCAACATCGTTTGGAGAAGCGCGTGAGTCAGAGCGTGAGTTTCATCACACCTAATTCACGCCAGGTGAAAATGTGTGTCCCCTTCCCCGGGGTCTGGTCTGGTAGGTGCACAGGTCATGAGCATCGGCTTTGCGTGCTGCTGCGTAAAATATTCTCGTGACAGGTGCTCGAAGCCGTCAATCACAACCAACATCTTTTCCGTCGCAACAAAAAAAAACGCCAACTGGAAACGGTACGGACACGCTAAGCCATATCCGCGCGCACAAGTGGTGATGACGCAAGTCGACGATCGCGATAGCCGGCCGGGCTGGGTCGGTGTGCAAGACGCCCTAAAAATACTCACAGCAATCTGGTCCTCAACGCGGGAAACGTTAAGCAGCGGCTTGACCTTCTGCCACAGCTTCCACCAGGCCCAGGTACGCAGCTTCAGGTACTTGCGCAGATTGCGCTGCACAATCTCCAGGGAGACGCGCTGCTCCTGCATCTTCTTGAACTCCTTACGGGACAGGTAACCACGGCACCAGGCCTGCATCCAGGACATGATCTTGGAGAGACGCTCATCACGGAACTCCTCCATCTGACCCAGGACACCGGCACGGAAGAAGACCTGTGGGTTTGCGGTAACGCGTCGTCGTATTTGCGGTGGCGTGAGTTACGCACCACGGGCAGATCGTAGTGTGCCGTGTGGAAATAGAAAGTGCAACCGGTTAGAAAAACGGACACCGTGATCGTCGCTCGTTGGCGATGGCGATTTTCATTGATGATGGGCAATGGAATTCGATGGAAACGGGTGAAACGGATGAGATGGGGTAACACACGTACACGTACACACGCACATTTATATGGCACACGTATAAAGCGTTGGTATTTGAATGTGAGATGTGCAAACACGAGTAGGCGAGAGAGAGCGAGAGAGAGGGAGAGAGGGAGGAAGGAAGTTTTATAAGCGAGATTGTGTGAGGAAATTTATGGCTGTCAACATTTTACTTCACGAAAGTGCTTCGTGGTTCAGAGTGAGTCAGAGTTATTTGAGGCCGAAGAGAGGGTACGGTTATTTGGAAAGAGAGAGAGAGAAAAAAAAACGCTACTCGTGGTAGTCGTGTGTTTTAGTGCTATAGAGTGGCGGCTTAGGGATCATCGGTAGGCAAATATAGAAAACACAACACGCTTGCGATCAGATCAGGCGCACATGATAGACCCGCCAGCTATACCTTGGTCTTGCCCATGCGGAACTGTTCTTCCGGCAGTTGTATGTGGGCGATTACGATCTGAGTCACTTTCTCTGGCGAGCAAGGCTCTTTGATGAGTTGTGGGCACAGAATTTTGTATCTGCGTTTTCGTACAGGATCGTGTAGGTGGTGGTGGTGGTTGAGGTGGTGGTGGTGGTGGAAAGATAAAATATACATCGTGCAGTAATAAATGCGTTTGATAAAGAGTACGAAGGAACGTGAGATGTGGTAACATATGGTACAGAGAGAGAGAAAAGAGAGGGAGCTGTGTTTTGGAACGTATCGAGATAGGCGCTTATCGTGGATTTTCGGATCGAAAATGGGCGAAACGCATCGTCCTGCGTCCAGTCAGTTTAGTGGTTGATGCGTCGCCGATTTCGAACCGATTTCGATACATTCGAGTGTGTTTGTGGGTGTGTGGGAGATGAAAAAATTTTTGCGAACGTTCCCGGTCTTGTTCGTGGAACCGTTCGCAGGAAACCAATTGTCCAACACGCTACTTTTGTACATTCGGAATCCCAACTAAAGATTCGCTGAAAACTACAAACTCGCTCCGCTAACAGCATCACTACTACTAATACTGCTACTACTTCTACTGGTGCTATTGGTACAAGGCAAAAAAAACCAGAATCTATTGCCAATTACTACGCGTTGCCAATTCGCACAAAAAGTTTTACGTTTACTACTTTGAATTTGAATTTGTGTTCATGCCTTGGTCACTCCCAAACGGTACTGATCGGCATTCAGTCCAACGGAATCGATGATCAGTTGAGCAATTTTGCGACCCTGCGTTTCAACGTCCAATCCTTCGATACCCTTGGGGTTCAGGATTTTGTAGCTATTTAGGCGGAGGTTTTAGTTGAGCGTGAGCGAATTGGTTGGCGAATTTCGTTCGGCACAATTCGTGAGTTCGGTTTTGTCGGTTGGTTGAACAATTTTGAAAGAGGAAAACATAGAGAGAAGAGAAAATAACAGACACCAATTCATTTGGTTGTGATTAGAATTTGTTTTGTGGATCAAACTCATGTTGGTTACGGTGTTGACGGAACATTTAGCTGACGAAAGAAGAGATCCAATAGGCGGATAAGGGGTGTGAGGTTGCACAGTCACATTGGGTGGGTAGGTGGGTGAGTGTTTGAAAGGGTGGATGATCTTCTGCACCGCGAGTGGACACATCACTGGGTAGGGCAGAGTCAACCGAAAGCAAAGTAAGGATCCCTCACGCATCAGCAGAGGGATTGGGTGCGGCACAAGGGGTGTGGGTGGTGGAAGTAGTAGTAACACAACGTTCGCCCGAACGATCGCTCATTGTCGGTTCCGTAACGTGCAAACAACCCGGCGAGGGCTTACAAGGGTGGGAGGGTTTGAGAGAAAGCCAGACCGACCGGTAGGACGATCATCGGCTCCCTCAGGCTCAGGCATCAAACAACATCACAATACAGAATGGAAACAAGAAAACACGTGACAGGGTAGTAAGTAGAGCGATGTGATAGTATAAAAACTGTATATAGAGTAAACTGGGTGTCATGCCTTGGTGTTGCCGAGACGGTACAGTTCACTGTCGAGACCAGCGGCATCCATGATGACCTGGGCACACTTCTTCATGTCTTTCTCGGACTCGACGCCCTTAGGGTTAAGGATCATGTACCTGTTCGTGCGGTATCATTCATGATGATGGTTGGGAGGCGTAGGTTTCGTATTTGTTTTGTGGATCGTGCAGGTGTCGATTACAACACGTTTGGTTTTGGGGGATAAACGAAAATAAATGGACAAAACAGAATGAGTACACATGGTTCAGACGGTACATATGAACGATTTATCGACAGGCTTCAATGTTCTAACGGCTCCCGGCAGGAGGTACTACACTGTCAATAGGCTTGGAAAGACGACATCCAAGTAAATGTTCTGGTAGGACAGGTGGACAGGTGGTTCGATGCATACAGGCGAATGCTGGACTGGAACGAAAGTCGAGGCGAATCATGGAGACGGCACAGGGGTAACACAAGTGGATGGAAGACACGGGCCGATCATTATTCGTTACGTCGGCTAATACACATAGTATCAAACGGACAAGACACATGACAACGGGGTGGGGCGGGCGAGGGGGGGCGAGGTGGTTCGATTCGTGAAAGAAGGTTCATAGTAAAAAGATGCCTGCCTTGGTGTGACCAATACGGTAGGAGTCAGGGTCCAGACCGATGGCTTCGAAGCACTTCTCGGCCGCCTTCTTGCCCTCAGTCTCAGCCTGCATGGCAGCCGGGGCCAAGATCAGATAACTATTCATTGTTTAATAGGGTTCCCGATCGCATCGCAAGGTTCGTCGTTGTCAACAGAGGTGAAAGAGACGGAAATAGAAAAGAGACGGAAGAGATCAGCGATTGGGTTTCAGCTTCAGTTACGGCATCAGGAGTTTCTATCATCTCTACATCTCAGTCTATATGTTTGGAGGTTTGCAAAAATGTCGCTACTACGAGAAACATTCCCGTTGCGAGATACTTACCGCAGCTTGAAGTCGGGGTACATCATGCGGTTGGGGAAGCCCTTACGGCAAATACGGATACCTTCAAGTACACCGTTACAAGTCAGCTGGTGCATGACCAAGTGAGCATCAACGACACCGGCCGTCTTCATTTCGTTGGGAATGATACAACGGACGAAGTGAGGCTGAGTCGACTTCAGCGTGGTCATCAGGTTGTTCAGCTGCTCCTTGTACGAGGACGAGACAGTGGCGAAACCAGCGCCCTTCTTGCCACGACCTCCCTTGGCGGCGGCCGGATCGGCCGACTGGCCTGGGTGATCAGCGAAGATCTCCACCATCAGGGCGTTGCTACCCTTCTTGAACTGATCGACGACGGTGTCGTTCAGCGGATCCTTGTTCTTCTCAAGCCAGCCGGTGATGTTGTACGACACAACACCAGCGTAGTGACCGATGGCGAAGTGACCGGCCGGGATGCCTGGCTTCGGCGGGCGCGGCTTCATGAACGGAGCCGACTTGCCGAGATGGTTCGTCATCAGCTTCTCAGCAAAGGTCTGATCGGTGGCCTTCGGGAACATAGACTCTTCCTCAAGAATGGACAGAATTCCCATGGGCTGTTCGCATCGGCGTCAAGTGTTGTCGGGAGCGGGAAGAAAGAAAGAAATACGTTACACGCGGTTCGACGGTGTGTGTACTGCTTAGCCCGGCAGTCGTAACATGCGAAGCGTTTCTTGCAATTAGCATCGTTTCCGTGAGTAAAGACACTAGTTTTTTTTCTACACCTTATTCTATGTTAATAAAACCGTTTTTTTTCTTTTAATTTCAATGCACAGCATTGATTTTTGTACTTTTTCTTTGTTAGTTTTACTGCTTACCTTACCATTTACTAGCTCTTACAAATAGCGTTGAAGCAAACGTCTGTTAATAGCGACTACTTCTACGGTAAAAATGTGGTTAAACCGATAAAATGGTGACGGTTTTTTTTTGGGGAGGTGGGATAGAAGCACAAAACACAACGCCAAAAATGAATGTTACAAAATGATGCCCGGATAGAAAATCCAAAATCGTACAGGCTACAGACAACAGGACAAAATGGAAGTGGGAAAACATCCTGTTGCGCTGCTCTGATCTCCGCCTACTGCGATAATTTCACAGTGGTTCGGGGTTGGTCAAAATAAATATCTTTTTGTGGGAAAGAATGCAACATCTAAGTCTACCATTTACGTTACGAAAAACTAATGGGTGTTTCACGTAAAAAACAAATGATGCAAATGTGAAACACCCGCTGGTATACTACGCTATCTTCAAAATGAATGCAAAAGAGCTGAATGCAAAGTCCTTTACGAGCACAACGTTATCATTGGCCACGAGGCGTAGACGATTCTAGGCGATTAGATGCAACGGCCACCTTCCACCGATACTACCTTCTCGATCAAATCGATCGTGGGCTGCAGATCGAGCCCGAAATCTATAAACGTCCACTGTATGCCTTCGCGTTCGTACTCTTCTTGCTCGAGGATGAACATGTAGTGATTGAAAAATTGTTGCAGCCGTTCGTTGGTGAAATTGATACAGAGCTGATTGAAACCATTGCTCTGTGTGCCATTGTCGCACCGGGAGGACCAGAGGAGATAGAGGCGCGATGTACGGAAGATGATGGCGGAATTCAATCCATCACGTAAACAAGGTTTGGGCAGATACGGGTTAATGATGGAAAAAACACAGAGCAGTTCGTGGATGGTACAGGTTATATGAACGGGTACGAGAATAAATAGAGGGAGAGAGAGAGAGAGAAAGAAAAGATGTTCAGTTAAGTTGCGATCGTGATCGAAGGTTCGAGCTTCGTTTTCCGATCCTAGGGTGAGAAGAACGCACATGAGGTAAAACTACGGTAACAACACAACAACCAAAGAGGATCGCATAGCGCGCTGGCGGTGGCAGCTTTTTGGCAGAGTTCAGTCCCGAGTTAGCTCTACCTTCTCAATCAACTCAATACACTGCTGCAGATCCATGCCGAAATCGATGAACGTCCACTCGATGCCTTCGCGCTGGTATTCTTCCTGCTCCAGGACGAACATGTGGTGGTTGAAGAACTGCTGCAGCTTCTCATTGGTGAAGTTAATACACAGCTGCTCGAAACCGTTGAACTGCGCGTCGTCACATATGGCGCAAAGTACAAACCGGTTCGAACCACAACAGGTATGACAATCATGATGGAATGGATAAAGAATTGAGGGATACATGGAGAGTGGTACGTTAGTGACAAGTACGAAATCGTTTCGATACGTGGAAGATTTCGGTACAGTGGAGTTTATCGAGCTTATTACCTACGGCGCTTGGGTGGAAAATTCCATATTTTCTTCACCAAGCTGGGGAGGATGGAGAGGGAATGAGAAGAACCTTTGCTCTTGCGGTCTTTTCATCGATTACTTAAAGTTACTACCGAAAGGAGGAAAAGGATGCGCCAGGGGCCTGTTCGTTCAACAGGATTTCGTCCGGACACGTTTCAGGTTGCCACCAAATCTTCAAATGTCGCCCACGAAGGTCCTTCCATAGGCCTTTCGAGCTAACGGGGTCTAAGTTTCAACTTAGACTAAACTAGTCGGAAACATACGGCTCACAGCATTGAAGCGCTCAATAAAGAGAGAGAGAGAACTTGTGGCATCCTCTCGCCGTTGTACCTTTTCAATCAGATCGATACAGGCCAGCAAGTCCATACCGAAATCGATGAAGGCCCAGTTGATACCCTCCTTCTTGTATTCTTCCTGCTCCAGGACGAACATGTGGTGGTTGAAGAACTGCTGCAGCTTCTCATTGGTGAAGTTAATACACAGCTGCTCGAAACCGTTGAACTATGGTCGGACGGGGTTGGGGGGAAGTTTAGGGATTCAAACACATACCAGGTCAAATCACTTCCTATTCCAAACGTACGCGCTTTTTTTGCCATGCGGTTGCCGATGCAAACCAATGATTGTGTATGTTATGTGGGTTTTGTTTCACAAATTCATGCCCGAAGGCAATAACATGAGCCTTAGTGATAACTTAATTCCGAAACATTCCTTGCGTGTAAAGCATTGAGCTGCTTTCTGGAAACTATTCAAACAACTTTCTCTAGAGGCGAGTATAAAAATGAGGAGGTATCATTCATACGAAAGGGGAATTCTTATGGTAGAAACATTCAATGAGAAGGAACATTCTTTGGGCCATATTCACGTGAAAGGAATCAGTTGACATAAACATGAACATATACGGAGGAATCATGCCGTCGGAAATCATTTACCTTCTAAACAGATCTGTCTATTCTGTGTTCACCACTGGATCGGTTTAATCCATTTGCTCCGAGATCCGAATTGAGCAGAATAGTCATCTATCAACACAAACAGGTTAGTCAATGGATGTTTGGGGGAGCAAGCTGGACCATGCCATTTCCCTCATACACCATACGTAATCAACAATCAACAGAAACGAACAGATGCTACACCGCACCACACATGGTGCGTGCGTCGCGAACTGTTCACATTAAAAACCCCAAACCCAAGGGTAGGCACCTTTTCGATCAGCTCGACACAGGCCAGCAAGTCCATACCGAAATCGATGAAGGCCCAGTTGATACCCTCTTTCTTGTATTCTTCCTGCTCCA
>KI915055.1:2136084-2203584 GCA_000473445.2 Anopheles farauti | reverse complement strand
CGAAAAAATCACACATACATTCGACAATACAAACACACGAACACAAAGACGCACACACACACACTTAATATCGAACGAATTACGAGGCACACGGCTAATTTTACTACAGGCCAAATTTGCTAGGTGGTTGTTTTACTGTGTGATTATTGAAGCGGGCGACATGGGAGCGATCTCGAGGGTGAAGCTAGTTATCTCTCGTACTAGAACATTTGCTTTGATTTGTTTTTACTTTTACTTTCTTTTTCGAAACAATCTCCAATCGGGTGACGCGATGGAACACAATCACAGCCAATTCAAAGACACGCTCCCAGCGCACACGAAATCGGAACGAGTTGGAACATACTGCCACGGGTCTTTATCTTACAGAGGATTCAGAGGCAAAAGTAAAATACAAAACCGAACCAAGCGTCCGGTTTTGCGTCGGTGACAGAACTGTACAAGGAACGAAAATAAAAAGAAACATGTGCGATTTTCTTGGGGTCAGCAAGTCTTGGGGATCACACACACGCCACCAGAACGGCCACCATCTGGACAGCGGTATGCAGTGGTTTAGACCTTCCAAACTTACGTCCAACAGTTCGAATTCTTCCGCATCGTTTACGCCCGGGATGCGTGTCTTGCCTTGGGTAATGGTTGGATAATCACTTATGCGGGAACTTAGCAACGTAAGTTCTTCGAATATGAGAGAAACATTAGTAACTTCATTATTATGTACGGCAGAGGTTCTTCCTAAGGAATTCGAATCCGAAATAGTCTTGTTCCTCCATCTCAGCACGATGGACAAAGTCAAAAGGATAAAGTAGGCTGATGTTAACAGTGAGAGAGAGCCTCATCATACGAGCTCGGACGAACGAAAGTGAAGCAAACAATCAAAGCAACATTGACAAACATATGCTCCCGAAATGGAGCGAGTGTGAGAAAGAGTGAGTGAGTATGTGTGTGTGTAGTTTTTTTTGTTCAAGACAGGCAGGTTAGCACCATCGGCCGATTCTTACATCGGTGATCTGCATTTCTTCTCCATCGTCAACGCTCGGGATTGTCGTTTTGCCCTGGGCCACGATATGGTAGTCATGGATGTTGTTGGAGAGTAAACATTTTTCTGTGGTTGCATGGTAGTGGTGGTGGTGGTGGTGGATGGTTGGTGGTGGTTGTGATGATCACATTTTGTGCAGGATATTGGTTTGTTGGTGGTGTTTTAAGGTGATTTAAAGGTTGCAAGTTTTGTGCGCGTTCATATGATATGGGAGTGGATGAAGTATACATAGAGAAAGAGAGAGTAAGATTAGCGATGGGATATTTATACACAAGTTCGAGAGTCATATTCGCTTCGTAGAATATTCTCCGTGCCACAGTCATGTTGTGTATTGGGTGTGGGAAGAAAAGGATGTCGGAATGGCTCGGCTTTTCCAAAACTAATCGTCCCGTACGGGAAAGCCTACCGCCAGTGATGAGATAACTAATAGGGTCAGGCACACTCGAGCTCGGGGTCAGTTCCACAGGATCGAGGAGCATGCCGTATGGTAAGTAGATTGATGATATATAATCTCATAGCCCTGCTCGGCCGCATCCGATTTGACCAAGTGTATCGAGGGTCAATAGCGGTACGCAGCCGATGGTCAGTGCTGTCTATGATTGCTACCAAATAGTAACTACTAACACTATTCTACGGGTTTGTAAAATCAAAATTTAGAAAATAAAAACAAATAAAGAACACAGAATAACACCACACGCAGGATGTGGTCGCGCCTTACATCGGTCAGACCCATTTCCTCTCCATCGTCAACGTTCGGAATGGTGGTCTTGCCTTGCGCAATGATCATGTAATCGTAAACGTCGTTACTGAGGAAACATTTCTCTAAAGTTACGAAAACGGTAAGAACACTGTTAGCGAAGGTACGGTGCTTGAACAACGGCTTCCATTCGTTGGTTGGTTGGTCGTAATTTAAGGTTGGTGAAATCAATTAAAAACGAAGGATAGGGTAAAGTGTCCGCACTAGTCAACGTGGGTTTGGGTTTGGGGATACGAGTGAGAACGAGGGGGTGTGTACACATTGACACGCTTGCACAAGGTGAGGATCGGGACATGATGCACACTCTTCCCGATGGCTCGCTGGATCCATTTCCTTGGATTGTCCAGCTAGCCGGCGAAGTTCATTGAAGACCGATTGCAGGATCAACCGATGTCCATCTCACGTCTCCAGGCAGTGGACATTAACGCAGTGATCGTTAGGTGACGCATTGTGTTGGAAACAATTCTCAAATTGCCTTTCGAATCGTTGTCAAATTGTCAGAGTCTTTCATTTCCAGAGTGTAACAGGTACTAGAGTGTTCGTCCGTGCGTCCGTTCGGTCGTGTTTGGTAGGCTATAGTCCAGTTGTGTGAACAGTTGTATATTACCTTTCAATCCCTTGACGGAGCCAGACATGATCTGGTAGAAGATATGGTACGAGCGCTCCAGAGTCTGCTGCGAGATGACACGGGCCTTCTCCAGCAGGTAAGTCTCAATATCGGCACCAGCCAGCTTACCGCTTCCAGTGAAGTGGATACGGATGAACTTACCCTATGGTAGGACAAGAGACAAACCGCTTAGCACCGATGATCGGCAAACGGCATCGCGCTTTTTCCGCTATCAGGATACTTACGAAACGAGACGAGTTATCGTTACGCACGGTCTTGGCGTTACCGAAGGCCTCAAGTACGGGGTTAGTCTGGACGACCTGATCTTCCAGGGAGCCCTTCTTCTCAGCGTTCTCGTCCTTCTTGCCCGAAGCGCCAATGGTGGCGAAGTACGCAATGACCTTCTTGGTGTTCTCAGTCTTTCCGGCACCAGATTCACCGGTAATCAACATAGACTGGTTCTCGTGGTTGGTCAACATGTTGACGTAGGCACCGTCAGAGACGGCGAACAGATGGGGCGGCACTTCATTACGACGTTTGCCACGGTACATCTTGGCGCAACGGTTGGTATACAGCGGGTAACGCTTGTACGGGTTGATGACAACGCAGAACAAGCCCGAGTAGGTCTGTTGGAGCGTGTGTGTGCGTAGAGTGGAAAAGAAGAAAATGGCACAATTAGCATCGTCCGTTCGTGGATCTCGCAGTGACAGAAACATCTCGAACAAAACACATCATGATCACGGGGCGGGAGAAGATACGGTCCGGTTTCCGGTAGATCTTGTTCTACTATAGGAGAACCGTAACGCGTTGATGTCTCGGCGGTGATTTTCACCGATCGTTCGGGTGGTTCCATCGAGACGGGAGGGGAGAAGAAAAACAAAACATTTTGACTGCTAAGAGAAGTGCTTGGACGTGTCCCGGTTTCTAGTAGCGGGATTAACTTCCGTGCCTTTTCCGTGCTGTGTGAGAACGGGTGGTCGGTTGTACTGCTTTTTCTTGCGGCTGTCGTTTTTGGACATTTTTTATGCGCGCGTAAAGCACCTCGGGAAGGTGGGGTATGGGGTATGGTGAGTTTTTGCGTGAGGTTGGTACTGGTTAGTCGTGTGTGATGAACTGGGAATGTATGCAAAGTTAACGTTATCTCTATGGAACTGTTTTTAGTGATGCATTTCTACCGAATGAAGATTATGAAAGAACAGTATGGTGATTTTCTAACGATGGACATCTTACATTCGTGCGTTCGGTTCGACATTAGTATCGATGGGTGGGCGGAGAGTAGGACGGTGTTAGACGTTAAAAACCATAGCCAAGCATCTTAGCCATGCTATAGCGATACTTACGTAGATAAGCTTAGCGTAGTATCTCTGTCTCAAGTTATGGAGCACAGAGGCATCGTTAAGATACGTCAAGTTGGACATATCCTCGCATTTCTCGTATTTCGGTGGGTTGACCTGGGACACCAAGTCCTTCTTGAAGTCCTTGGTCTGTGCTCATGTACAACCGTTCAAGTAACAGGGGAGAAGTGGGCACCAGGGGGTCGGTACGAATAGCAACCGATGTTTTTGGTTTTTTTTTTTCGTTTGTTTGTTTTCGATTTTGGTTCGTGGTAGCGTGATCGAAACGGGACCATTTTTTTGTGATCAGGCAAATAACAACGTACCCCGCCGAGAAGAGTCGAATGGAATCGAGAAAAAGACGAAACGGACGTAATTAGTACCCTGCGCTTGTGCACTTACATAGATCAGTTTGGAGTAGTATCGTTGGCGTAAATTGTGTAGCACGGCAGCTTCGTTCAGATAGGTCAGATCGGCCATATCTTCGACTTTTTCAAACTTCGGAGGATTCACTTGCGAAAGCTGTTCCTTTTTGAAGTTTTTCTCCTGCTCCGTTATGTAATGTGGGCGCGAGAGGGTGGTGTGCGATCCGATGGTTTGTATTGTTTGTATGTTTGTATCGGGTGTAGCCAGGTATGATTCGTGGAGTTGGGTGAGATGTGAACAAATGAACAAATGGTCAATAGGGAAGGAAACAGTGAGTCCGCGTCGACGGTTCGACGCGATCCGATCGATCGACCCCGATGCAGTTGCTGAATCTTCGAGACGTAACTCTTAGTCGACGACGGTGTCGTCATCGTCCGGGAGTCACGACGTCAAGACTCAACAATCGCATGGTGCGATCGACGCGTAAGGATGAAAAAAGTGGGTAAGACTCATGGCATATATTGATGAAGGCTCGTGTTGGCTGCCGCCCAATGTGCAGTGTACGTGTGTACATGGTTGGTGCTGCACCTTGCGCCGGACAAGGCCAGTGATAGCGGGGTCCCACACGATGGTACGATTGCATTACCTCACCACCCGGAAGAGCAACGGTGACCAGGTCACCCTTGGTGGCCTTGATTTCACCGAGCACATAGCCTTCCTTCTCTTCGGGAACCCAGCAAGCCTTCTTGGAATCGTACGGCTTGCTCTGATCGATACGCTTCTGCTCAAGCGAAACGAAAAGGAACTCGGTTGGGTCCGGATCCTCTCCGACCTGAACTGGTGGCTTCGGCATGTTGGATTAGTTTTTTCGAAATGAGACGCGGGCTAAAAGAGACACGTTAATTTGGTTTTGGCACAATTTTGGTTCAGCCCTTGCTTGTCGTCCTGTAGGGAAGAGATGATAGAAAAAAAAAGGTGAATGGTGAGTTTTTTTTTTCGATTTCTTAGCGCATCAGTAATGGGAAAACGGTTTCGGTTCAGATAAAGTGAGCAATTTCTGTCCTTTGTAACATCTGGTGCGTTTCGGTGCAGCGAGAGCGAAGGTGGACAAACGTAACGTAAAACCAGTGACTTTTCTGGAGTGTCTCTATTGGTTGTTTTATTGTTCACTCTAGTGGAATATATTTTCATACATTCCACTAGAGCAAGCATAACCGTTAGAGACACTGCAGAAAAGTCACTGGTGTATTCGGCCACAGCTAGCCACTGTGCGTTGTGTGGTTGATGTTCACTGCATTCCTATCTCATGAGCTATTCTCAACGTACACCCCACCTGTTGGTTACAGACGGACAAAACTATCCAAAGAGCAAGAAGAAACACCATCATCACATTCTCAAAAACCCACGCCACAGAAAACACTCATCTCTCTAGGCGAAACGAATAACACAATGGACCCTGGATGCTGAGACGATTCGGTTCCGTGTGTTATGCAAGCTTCGCAGGGTAGAGGGGACGGGGAGGGGAGGTTGAGCAGGGGATGATGGTGCGTGTAGCGAACCCAAACGTTCTATATTTATAGCACGCGCGCGTGCGAGGTTTCACCTCGAGACATTTACGCGAGTTGCACAAGAGGAGTGAGTTGCGAGTAAACCTCAATCGCCAACGATCGCACGGCTTGTGAAATATTTCAAACGGACAGTTTTTTTTTCCACACCGACTGGTAGCGTTTCTACGTGGCCAAAGAGGGGTGGGGGAGGAAAATGGAAAACAGGGGAAAACAAGAAACTGCAAGGGCGTTGATGACTTTCCGTTTCCCGGATTGTCACACATCTGCACTAGACGAGTGTACTCGCCTATCGGCAGGCCTCGAAGCGACGATATTTTTATCACACAAGCAACAAATAGTTGATCGGTTCAATTCGGTACCGCGCCACCAGATAGCAAACAACTATCACTGCACGAAGCAGAACATTGAAACAAGTGACAACAAAAAAAAAAAACTAGCCCAATCGAATTTCATCGAATGGTGAAACGAACTCAACGACTCATTGAATTATTTTTAGGCTGTGAAACTATCATCAACCACCAACACGCAAAATTTCGTTCATCAAGCCTTTTCAACTTGCGGATCGCGTATCGCAAAGATTTCGATGAATTTCGTTTCATTCGCCAGTGAAAGATCACTATCATCGACATCCAATGGCCGTGCGTTCGGCATCCACTTGCACACACCTGTTACCAGAGCAAAGTATGTTTTTGAAAACGGCAAATAAAAAAGTTCACTGCCTCCCGCACGCGCACTCTCGCACACACAGACACCAACACCAATCACCGCTGATTAGCCACTATCCTTTTAATTGCCAGCAGCAGTACCACCGCTGCGCAAGAGGCTCACCTCGAACTCCACTCAACTATGATCTGGTCCACGTCAAACTTTTCAAAACTATGTCCACCGTAAAGAGTGGGCCAAACTGAACGAAATACGCTCAGGCAGAAGACACCTTGTTCGCTCGGAAACGATCCACCACCGTCGAGGAGTACGATCGAATTAAGTGAGCCAACCAATCGAGCGGACCAGTTGAATGAAAGTTTCGGGCAAGGAGCGCGCTATGTACAACCTCCACCTCCACCCGTTCCTCGTCAACCCCTCCCCTCCCCCTGTCATGCCAATCCCAAGTACATAAGCCACGACGACGGCAGAGACGACGGGTTTGCATGTGTTCGGCCAGTGACTCAGCGTCGAGCTATGTACACCTTGGGCATGGGGTGCGCGCGCACCCTCGGTGCCGGATCGTGCGTGGACGTTTGGCCCCCTGGCACGATCACCCGAACGGGCGCGCGGGTGGGCGTGAGAAAAACAGCGAAATATGCCGACGAAGGTGAAGACGTTATTTTCCTCGCCTAGCGCTCAAGGATTAGGTAAGAGCAAAGGTATGCGAGCGACCTGTGCGTGTTCTATTTACGTAACCGAGCCGACCGGTCGGGCCGGGTGATAACGTGGGCGGAAAAGGGGTGGGGGAGGAGGTTGACGGGTAGTTAAAGGGAGGTAATCATATCGAAAAGGGTATGAGCAAGAGAAAGAGATAAGAAGCTAGTGAGAAAGTGGGAGAACCAGCGATTAGCTTAGCTAGCAGTGGGCCTATCCAAACTTCGACGGTCCTGCGCAAAAAGTGGCAACACCGGAGAGAACCGGGGAACCACTGGGAATGATGGTTTGGGCGCCCCTCAAGGGCGTGGGAGCGACGTATGTTTGCCGGACCTAACGGTGCTGAGCAGCTGGCGCACGTAATGTGCGCATGTGTGGACGCAGAAATATGCGAATGCTCCGGCCGTATTACTATTTTAGGCAATCTGATCCGAAACCAAAAGACACCATGCCCCGCGACGGTAGCATCGGTTTGTTTGGTGCACTGCTTTCGACAATGGAATGTAGTTCCAATGACGTTGTCGTACATGAAGAAGAAAAAAAACTTCGAAGCTGATGTTTTCACCCATCTCGGAGTGCTTCGGTTACGTAACAATCGTCTTCCGCTAGAGTTCCTTCTATCGCCCAAGTCAGCAACATGGCTGATAGTTTGATCAGCACAATCTTTTTCAGCACACTGTATCCTTCTTGCCGCCAGTTACTTAATCACACCATCATGTTTCCATCACTAGCGACTCCAATTAATGTCCTTCCACTGTACCACTGTGTTCCGTAAATTGGCTTTCTAGTGCTTTCTAGTTCTCTTTTTGTTCCATTCGGTCACTTTCGCTCCAATCAACTGCCTGCCAACGCCAAGTTCTGAAAACAGAAACAGCGCGCGAAGGTTTACGGATTGCAAACCGCCGATCCGGAAGAGGTCACCGCAGGACGACAGGATACTGCCGAACAACACTCAAATGCACAACGCACAAGTAGGCTGTAGGTGCTGCTACACAGGATGCCACAAACGCCTCAGATGTTTTTTCAGTAGAAATATCCTGATATGAATTATCCTTGCTCCTTTATCGTCCCAGACACACACACACACACATACACGCTCGCATGCACACAATCCCTTGCTCTCGCTCTCTCACACACACACACACGCTTTCCCTGAGGATGGCTGGATTGCTCGATCGCCTGAATCGAGCGATCTCGCAGCTCTGTGAAATGTTGGATGTTATCACTTACGCGTTCGAAAGCCGTTCTAACCGAAAATTGGGGGAACTTGCTTTTTATACGTCGCAATCTGATCGCAGCGCCGAGTGCCTGGGATTTGCCGCTCGCACCCCAGCCTCCAGCACCGCCAGCTCCCGCGATCTGAGTGAAAGTGTGTGCGTGTGCAAATCACGGTGTATTTGGCTGTGTGCGATACGGAGGTTGGAGGTCGTCGTGCAATCACGCACACACATGGGTGGTGTTATGTATCCTCGCACATTTCTCGACTACACGGCAGTACATAGGGCGGCCACATCACGCATCAGGCCCCCCGAAGGCCTATTTTCTGGCATTAGCTGCACTACCCGCTCACTAGCAGAGTGGTGTGCGCACGCAGAAAATAGATAGCCGCTTTTTCCTGGGCCACCTTCGTGGCCGTCGCTTGCTCGTAAGCCGCTCGGTAGTGCACGAGTTAGGCATGAGCTCACGCACACCGCCCCACGCTATGCATACGTACGCACACATACACGCGCGCAACGAATAAGCGGTTGGTGTGCCACCTGAAGCTTATGTACCTGGTCCGGCGCAGGTCCGGCGCAGTGGCTGGGGGTGGTGCTGTTTGGTGCAATGCTGCAGGTCGATTACGAGTCCGCCCCAAAGTGGGTTTCGGAAGCGTGGAGCGCTCCTCCCGCTGTTGCATTCATTCACCTGCCGGAATGGATTGTTTTCTCCACGCAGGTCGATCCTACCGGCCGGCAGTTTGGTATGGCTGACGCATACAACGCACAGCACGCACGGTAGGACGCAGCAATGGACGACCGCCTGTTGGCGTCTATTGGCTAGTTTCTTTTGTCCTACTATCGTGAACTGACGCACAACCGTTTTGTTATTGTCGCTTACGGTTGGGCTTCTGGTGGCGTAATCGTGGGGTTGTCGAGCGCATTCGACGAGCCTTTCAGCCTTCCCAGCCAGAGCCTGCTAAGAGGCGGTACTTTTATAAATTTCTATAGATTTTCGTTCAGGTACCACCAGAAAATCGTAGAATGCGATTTTGTTTGAAGTGATAAAGTGTTTTTGAGCAAGGTGTAAAGTCCGCTCTCTATGGTATTCTTCATAATAAAATATTTTGAAAGTCAAGAAGCCCAATTCGGGCAGGATGTAACGAGCGTGACTCATGGCAAGCAGCTAAGCTGTGTGTGCGTGTGCATTTTCCTTTGTTCAATGTGTTTCCGATGTGTAGTTCGTAGCCGACTATCCCTGGTATAGGTCAGCGAAATGAACACGCATCACGCTATGCTCGGAAACAAGCGAAGCAACACATTGGACGGACGAAAACATCTCACCACTCGCAGCACACCGCCGACGTCGACACCGAGCTGAATTGTGGTGCTATGCTATTTTTAAAATAATGCAAACCAAAGCTTAAAACCACCGGAGCTACTCCACTATCGACTCGCTGTAGCATAGTGTGTGCGTTCGCCATTGCGTACGTGTGCAGCTCCCGAAAATGGGGAAAAGACACACACACACACACACACACACACACACACGCTCACATGAATCCGCCTCCATCCCCACATGAACAGGCGCGATGGAATGCAAATTTCGACTCTTCACGCTTAATAGCACCTACGTTTTGGGGGGGTTTAAGTTAGAATAATGGAGCAACAGATTTCGTGTGGTAAACAGACGGTAAGGTGGCATGTTTCGGCGAGGGCTAGGGAATGGAACGGTGTGAATAGTACGCCCCGTATGAGACTGGTCGACAAGATTGGCCAAAGTGTGGGCCAATTCGAACGGATTTGGGGCCAACCGCACACAAGCCAACCGAAAATGCCGGCTCGGCAGCTAACACCTAGGCACCCTGTTTTCTCGCTGTGTATGATCGGTTCAGCGATCTAGAGAGCCGATGTGAAGGGATATTTTAAGATAGTCGAGACAATGCTTCCCACAGTATGCCGGCTGTACAAGCAAGTGGTTTCTTTTGGTAGTCTGATGAAATTTTTCACTTCTAAGCGGCAGTAACACACAATGATATGTTGATGTTTGTTTCTATACCAGAGTTGAGGAATGAAAAATTGACATACAAATTGAATAATGCTAACTTTGGGATGTTTTCAGAGAATACATTGTTTTTACTAATACTGTATTGCATATAAAATTTGCATTTTGGTCAAACATCGCTACAGTGTTTACTTTACTTAAAAAAAGAAAAAAACCAGAACTGACCCAAGAAAGTTCGAGAGATTACCCTAGCACACCTGCAGGCGCTAAGGTATCTAGGCTTACAAAACACGGTGCACCATCGTTCAATCTCGTAAGCATCGTATGACGTGCTGCGGCGCGGATGACAACAGCAACGATGCATCGCATGCAAATGCAATTTTGATGCATGCTAAAAGCATGTCAAACTGAAGATGAAAAACAACCGATTCGATGTCATTTTTAGAGAAAATTATACAATTTCGAGACTTTCATTGTTGTGAACAAATCTACCCATCACTATATGGATCAAATAAAGCCGATGGAGGCGCATGGTCATTGGTGAACATAGTTTACAAAAGCATATACATCGCTTCTAAAACCGGAAAATGTAGACATTAAAAAGTGGTAAAAATTATTTAAAATAAGTTAGATTAAATGTTCTAAATAGCTGTAAAGGTTTGGTTTATTTTATACGAAGAAACGTTTCCTTCCAATTGTCTGAACCAACGGACACGAAATAGACACATTTCGAAAATACACAAATTTTAAAGTTTACCTATGATTTAAAAAAATATATAAATCCTAAGCAGTGGTCGCCGGTGACGGTGATTAGTTAACTTGCACCATTGTTCACCGTGTATGCGTGTGTGAGCAAAAACAGAAAAACAGAACATGACTAGAGCTAAAATTATCACATTCTTGACCGCTTTTAGCCGTCCGGTTCACGATCGTGCGGCTCGCGTTGTGGACCCAACCGTTCGGGGCGCGGTACGAATAAATTTACCATGCGAACACACCGTACCGACGGATTCCGCTCGCATCACCCTGTCCCACAACCCACCAAACGCCCCCGATCGCTATAGAAAAACAATGCTCACCGTGCGACATGACCCGACGTGGGTCCCGGGGTCGGGAAAAATCATCATACTGTGAGCGTCAGAGTCAGAGGCTGGGTGAAGCATAGTAGCAAGCAGTTTGCATGTTCTTTCTACTGCTGCTGCTGCTGCTGCTGCTGCTGCTCCGGCGATCGCCCGCGGAATCAGCACGAAAAGCCGCAAATGATTCAAAAGAGCTGAACGTGGTCGGCTTTGAACGCAGGCGTGAATGTCCGAACGGTTGTACATATGCTCGGATAGTTCGGCAACTCCCCGCTGCTAGTCGTAGTAATGGCCGATGGCAAGGCCTAGCGTCTCCAACTACCGATCCGTCGTTTCGTCCGGATTTTTGAACGAACTCAATAGACTAGATGATGCGTTCGGGGAGTCCTATTTTTAAGAACCATCGATCGGGGCCGGTTTTCTTCTCGCTTAGATTTGCCTCTTCCCACTAGCGAGCGCGTTAGGATGGTTTGGTACAGCGGCGATCGAGCAAAGGGATGCGATACGGTTCACCGTAGCCATATGCTAAAAATATGCAAAACGAAAACCGAAATAACAGAAAATATTACGCTTCGCGTGCGCTCCACCTCTAGCGCAACGTACGCTTCCGACGAGATACGCCTATATACCGACAGCAGATGTGCCGTATTTTCCTTCCGCCGCTGCGATCATTCGCTGAGAGTTACGATATTGATAACCACAGAAACGAAACAAAAACATCATCACCATCAAACATACAAACGGTGAGAATCGATGACACAATAAAGGGTCGAGCACAACGCGTTTGAAGTGATCACAACATACGTGCCACTTCACACGCAAAATGGAAAAGTCATCCGTACTTCAGTTTGTGCACGTTTGTTTTGCTTGCTTCCAAACGGTAACCAGCTTAAATTTATGAACGTCCGCTCTTTGCTGGATACATTAATGCCTAGTGCTACGTCCAGGGTTAACACTCTATTTAGTGAACCTTGTTTACTGGAGTTCGTTCCAGATCATGTCCAAACGTAGCCCATCCGGGACTCTTGTTAGGGAAGTTTATTTTTACGCAGCAAACATAACGCTGCTGTCCTAGTTTTATGGAGCAACCCAGTTGTTTAGTTTTCCACAAGTAGTTGATTGGCTGTATTTTAAGGTCACGTCGGTGCGTGTAAGATGGTCTAGCTAGCATCTAGCATCACCAGTCGAGCATTTTTTTCCACCATACTCGGTGAACATAATGTTGTAGACTAAATGGTTTGTACAAAACTTCGCGGTACCATGCACTTACTGTTCCCTAAAATCATTTAAAAACAGTACAGACTTTTTTGTAAAATGGTTCATTTTATTTTGATTCTTTGCACCGATGTACTGTAGCTTTTTAGTACATACTGTGGAAAACTGAATAAAATCAAGTAGATTATCAATATTTTATTTAGAAAAATAACTCTAAGACTAACATATATGAACCATGCAATGTACCGATCCAGCCACTACAGCCGCTTCGAGTCGCACGTACAGGTTTTGAAGAAAAATTACTATTAGGACGTCTGGATGAATGTTCAACGTCGTCTATCTATCTTAGAATTATCATGTCATTCAACTGGTGGATGATTATATAGATAATTGTGCAATCTTCATTCATTCGTTGGTAAATGGGTGATATGGATTGTTGTTAAAAAATTCACGTTCAGTGGTTATAAAATACTGGACTAAAAGTTAGCTTGACGTGAGTTAATAGTATCACAAGAAAAAAATAATTAAAATAAGAACAATAAGGACGATAAGATATTAATATATCCTAGCGTAGTACATACTAACACTTTAAAGGATCTGCTAATTTGTGTCAACATGAACACAACATGTATGGTACAAAATTACACCAATAATTGGTCTCCCCAGAGCAATTAAGATGAGACTAATTATATCAGTTAGTGTTGATGATTTTTCGTGATAGTTAACTTACGTAAAACCACTACAAACATATTCGAAAATTTATTGACTTTTCATAACCATTTCGTTGACTTGACCGAGACGGAAGTAATATTCAAATATCATCATTTATCACAACAATAACTATACACAAAACATTAAAACACAAAAACACAACAAATTCTAAGAAAAGAAAACACAGAATCTCTGTTACTACTCTGAAATTGTTTGCTTATCGGAAAGAATATCTGCTAATAAAATGATACGCTTAAAAAAAATAAAAAGCTAAATAATAATATAATAACATAGCCTTAACCATTTTTGGTTTATTTTGTGTTGTTTGTGTTGTGTTGTATTAAGGACGACAATTTACTGGATCTTAAGCTAACAGCCTCATTGTTGCCAATGATGACGTAATTTACAAACAGAGATAGGATTTGACTGAGTTTGACTGCACAAATGTCACTTAGCATAGATAAATGAAGCAAATCAAATGACAATGAGACCGAGACTAGCCACTCTGAATGCATGAAGCTTAAGTGTTGCTGAAACAGCTGCCAAGCATTAACAACTCTTCTGCAGCAGGCAAACTTGTGTTCCAGAATGTCAATTGCAGGACAAAACGCACATTTTGAAGACGAAACGCGATTAATACCGTGGTGTTATTGAAACATGGCAACAGAGAGTCATACACAGAGAGAGTGTCTAGCATGGGATTTGGAGACTCGGTACTAACTTTTCCAATTACTACTTTTCAGTAGCAACTGACACTCTATGCATGTTCTTATTCTTGTTTATAGCATACAAGTCCAATGTTGATAAACCAGAGAAATCCGAGACCTGAAATTGATGTAGTATAATTCTAACGTTTCTAATCCATTCTTTTTACACAGGTTTCTAAAAGTAGAGAACATTTGGTTGAAACATTGAAATATTCCTTTAAAAAGGTACTAGGGTAGCGTGAAATCATTCCCGATACATGCCTTTCTTGAAATATAAGGAAATTTAACAATACCAGTACGATTATTTCATCTAGACATTTAACAGAAATAACTACCAGGAATAGAAACAAGCTTACAACAAAGCACAAATGAACACAAAATACACTAAATAAAATAGTAAAACAGCACAAAACACTTTAACAATATCAAAGTACAATACATAATACTCAAAAAGAAACAACAGAGTAAAAAGAATATAAAAAACAATACTAGAAAAGATGCTGTTGAGAAAAGTATTCAACAACAATGCCGGATATTTATATGGCAACATTTTGAGCAAAAAGAAACAAAATCCTATTGTAACATTTTATGTTTTTTAAATAAAAAGAATTATAATTTTTTATGATTTTCATTACAAAGTATAAAAATTTTCGTATAAAACGATACTACACAAACCAATTGTCATACTAATTAAGAAGTTGTTTTTCATAATATTATTTGAATTATTTGAATACAGAATTATTTCAAAGAACTATCAAAAATACACCACAAATATCGGTGCGTTCTTCATCCAAACATCCAAATTTCACAACATTTGTAAATCGACGTTCGAAACATACAAGGCAATTTTCATGAAGTGGCGAAACTTTATCTACTCTAACCATTGTTCAAGGTGCAGCTACGATGGTGCCATTTGTCTTTTACTTTCTTTTACCCGCTTCGTATCGCCCGACAATCGGAGTCTCGTTCTCCTATGTACTAGCTGTAGGTGTAGCGAGACATGTTCACAGGCGAACGTTGCAAACTCGAGGACGCAAGAAGATCAAGGGGCAAAAGATTTTCAGCAATAAGAAATACAATTTGTGCAAACTCTCCGTGGCCCCCGCGTATGACCTCGGTCTACGGTTTGTGGTTATGCGTGTGAGGTATGACACACGAGTGGTCATTCCCGACAACCATCTGAAACCTTCACCGACACGAAGCCAGAAATAGCAACCGGCACCGTTCGGTGCCGACGTTCGGACGCTTGTTCTCCTTACCGTGGTCGGTGAGATTTGGTAGATGATGATACTGAGCGCAGATGATACGACCATTTATCGCCGGTGCTGTTAGCTGAAGCTACCGTGCGATCGTTATTTGAGATTTAAGCGACTTGATAAAGTTTTCGATTCGTACATACACAAATTACCAGCCTTGACATTCATTTAAATTTCCGATTTAAAATAGTGAGTAGTTTTGTGGTGCAGATAATACTTTAACATGTACAAATCAGATATGTTTCCTGAAATGGTTTACTATTCAAAAAACTGTTATTATCCCGACCAAGATATATTCATATATCTCAGCGTTTAAAGCGTTTAATTTAAAACGAACATCTGCTGTCCAAAACTGTTTTCACTACTGCATTATTTACATGCCTATGAATGATTGTTCCATTTGATATCACATCAAACTTTGTTTAATTATCAAAGCTAATAAATTAATCTTATGCCTATCTAAGTAAAACAGAAAATATAATTTCATAGAATTCTATGTCAATTAATTGCCTTTTTATATGAGCAAAAATAAGCTTTTTTGTTTCAAATTATGTTCCTAATAAAATGTTATGCTAACTCTCGTCAAACGTACTGAACAAATATTAACATTAGATTAAAAATGAATGTTTACAAAAAAATTTGCTGGAAAATTTTTGACATTCTTAAAATATGGTTTAATCTCACAATGCGATTAACGTCAGGCTGAATTATAACGACTATTAAGCAATGCACAAGGAACGGTAGTGACAAGGTGATAAATAATATTTTTAAGCCTAGAAAAAATGGATAGCATGAACCCGACACCAATTGGAAGAAGCGATGACAGAATGTTCGCTAGACAAATGAAAGAAAATATCTATTTCAGCCTTTTAAAACCAGTGCAAATCAAACTTTTTGCACCGAGTTCATGCTAGAACTAGTAACAAAAATGTATGAAATTATTGAAAAACTTTTAACATATTAAATTCGAAGTTCATTACTTTCTCATCGAAATCTACCTTGTTAAGAACATATCACTATACAGTTTTATACAAAACAATCTCAAATAAAAAGGCAAAAATCGTTTCGGTCGTTCAGTCGGATCGGATTCACAATAGTTATTCATGTTGTGAAATAGCAATGTTATGAAATGACTTAACTGAACTGAATGCTCTCATTTGAGTTGTGTAATTCAATGTACCAGAATTAAAACGATAAAAAAGTACAACTAAAAAAAGCAAGTACAACCCAACCTGATGACGGTAACAATCGAGGAATAACTGCAGTTATACAATTATCGGCATTGACAATACCGCACCACCGTAGCACCAATCCTGAACCGAACCTACAGCCCGAGTCAAATGTTTATGTATCTAAAGATTTATTGATCAGACGTTCGCGAATAATTATCACAAACACCGGCAAACACTGCCTGCTTATGCAGCAGACCGCCGTGTTTACGGTGGAAAGAGATGCCACACATCGTACGAACAGAAATGCTGACACGATCCGCTTTCCAACCATGACCGTGATCAGTTGATATTTTTGGGGCGAAACGGAAGCAACGAAAAAAGTGCCAAATATTTAAAGCAAACCCATACACACACAATCATCTGCCGGCGCCGAAAAACTTTTGCCGTGGGAGAAGACATAAAACGAGCAATGTAGTAAAAGAGCATGAAAATTACCACTGGCTGTCCCAACACAAACACACACACACACACACAAACCAAGAAAAACAATCTGAATTGAAGAAAGGCATTGTGAAATGAAAGGAAAAATGAAAAGATCGTTTTGAAATTGGTTGACCGAAAAATGCACCGTTGCAGCATGTTATGTAATTTTGTTTCATTCAAATATAACGGAAATGTGGCAGGCCGATCATTTCCATATGTTTGTTTGGTTCAGCGAAGTGTTTTTAGCTGGCGATATCTTAAACATATTATTTACATAACACCATCAACTTTATGAGGGCATGAGAGACAACAAACATGGATCAGCGAGTTGAGGATTATGAGGTGCCAATAATTTTTTCATATCAAATCATACCGCAATGTTTTGGGTACAAAAGAACAAGTCATGATAATACTTAATTTACTTGGTCTGGAACCACTCGAAACAGAATCAAATATACAAAGCGAAACAATTTAAGAGAAAATTGCCTTACACAAAGAATATTACATCCTTTTATATTGTACAGTAATATATACAAATCATTTCAGTTTAAATACTCTCAGATTTCCTCAAATCATAATATAACTAGACAATAGAATACTATGAAAATCTTTGAATTTGTATCAGCAATAGTGGAGTTTCGCATAAGACATTACATTGATTATTGTTTGAGATTTTATTTTTTATAAAACCCTATTTTCCAGTATCATGCGAAACATGTGTCGATTAATAACAGTACATGTTTCACATAGCATAGATAACACATTTGTACTAATGTATTAAGAGATGAACATACGATCGATTGATAGATTCATTAAAAAAATAAACAATCTTTTATGCTGAACATCACAAAAAGAAGAAGGGAAGAAGCATATTTGTTTTATTTTCAAACTTCTTCTCTTCTTTTTTGTTTTAATGATCAATGTAGTCATCACTGCTTACTTGATTAAAATCGACGAGGATTCCTCCCTGTGTATTGTAACATGATGCAATAAGCCTCGCAACATTTTTCAATCAGCAGCAGGAGAGCTCATGAAGTTCAGAAGAGGGTGAATGATTTGAATACGAAACGTGAGTGTCAAATTCATCTTCATCAAGTCATGATCTCTTTGGGCTTCAATCCGAGGTTGGTTGGGCTTTTGATAAGTGAACAGTCCTCCTCCCGCACCAACATCAACGGATCCCTTTATTTTTCTTTTCCCATCTGTTCTAATATGTTGGTCTGAAGGATCCATTTTCCAAGCACCTTTTCGTACTTTACCTTCATCCTCTCATCGGCAAACAAGAAGCCGTATGGTTGTAAACGTATCACCAAACAGAACGGCAGAACACGGTAGTGCCATCGGATCGGTGGCGAATATATCCTAATTGTTGGAAACTCGCTGCTTGGAAAGAAAACGTAACTTCTCAACCTGTTTGTTCGTTTTGTCCACTAATTGACAGCATAAGTTTGCCTGCTGCAGTAGAGTTGCCTCAGCTTGCTTTGCAGCAAAAGCTCGGTAAAGCAGTGGAATTAACAAGATGTCCACGTTCTTCTATATATTTGTCCTTTGACCTGCTACATAATTTCTGATACTAGCAGGATTGCGGACAGGTAAGCGTAGTGTAATACGGAACACTTTTCCCAACTGATTGATACATACATCTTTCATAAAATATAAGTAAATAAAATATAATTAATAAAATAAAAAAAACATAAAATACAATTGATACAGACGTCTGTAATGTTTATGGTTAATCATAGTAAATTATTTTCCTTAATGGTTTTGTTTTTTTTTTAATCAAAATAGGAATAGGAATGGGAATAGGAATTTTCTCTCAGCACTCTTTTATAGTATACTCATTATACTACTACTTAATATATTAAACCAGGGGAGATTCATTTGCTGAAAATACAATAGTTGAAATAAATTACAAAAAAACATTGGACTTAGTTGTGGTTTCTGATAAATGACAGATTAAACGTTTATCATTATGATTATTTATTATTCAAATGTTACGGTTCAATCATTCCATGCTACCATTTCAGCATGAGACAATACACTTGCAAAACTAAACCATTTCCACTGCTCCAAAGTAACTTCGAGATAAAAGCAACATGGCACATACCGTAGCCATCGTGAAAGAAAAACCAATTTCTGGCGGTACAAAAAAAGCACGTTGCAGTTTGGCACACGACAAACAACAAAATTTCTACCCCAAGTAAAGCTAAAAATGTGTTACCATCCGCTTTGGTATTTCCTATTTTTGGCACAAATCATAATCAAACAACTGACCACCCGCACCGCACCGATCGTAATCGATCGCAGCATATCGTGTGACTTTGCATTTATTTTTTTTTTGGCAGCGGGCCGGTGCATTGTCGAGCGCTGACTCGTCGCTGCGGCAATGTGCAGCCGATGCGTTTGCGTATACCATCGTCAAAGTATTTTCAAGTAGCCACCACCACCGCATCAAAGCGACGGTGTCGCTGAACCTGATGAGTGATCATCGATCGGTCGATCGACAACTTGTGTCAATCCGTCAATCGGGTCAAGCGGGCCGCACAAGAAGGATTGAACCATCTCATCCGGTCGCGCGGTACATGATTAAAAGGCACGTTGGCACTTTAGCTCCACTGTCCGCCGACGGTCGGATGCAGTTGTACATACGGTTCGCCGAACAATCTTGGCGCGGGTAGCATTTTTCACTTGTGCGCTGAGAAAAGTGGCCAACTCACCAGCAAGCCGTCTGATGGAAGAAACGCAAAATCATTGCTGTGACGAAAATAGAACCCTTGCCTTTTGGAAAACCAAAACCAAAAACCCCGCTCGCCACAATTTTAGCCGCGAAATGCCACCGTTTGGATTTATTTCAGGCTAGGAATAATATCCGAACCGAACCGCAGGACCAGTGGTCTCTACGCTCTGCTCCAGCCACCTTTTCTTTCTGCATCGTTCTGTGTGCCTCCCACGCAGTGTTGTGGGTGTGTTGTCTAAAATTTGGAAGATTGACTCAAAACCTTTCTCGAATGAGTGCTAGTGCGAGCGAGTGGCTCAACCGTGACCGAAGCATCGCCTCCCGGGGGCTATGTATCAGGTTGCAGAGGTGTGCTGTTATGAATGATTTTCTTTCTTGCCCTGCAATAGCATAATTGCAACGGATGATCTCGCGAGTCAAATGTGTGTCTGGCAACGGCCAACCTCGCACGCGTCTGGCCAAAAAGTCAATCTCAAGAACGGTCGTGCCAGTCGTTCTGTCAGGCGAGAGTGGGAGAACAAACCACCAAATAAAACATTCACGACTTGATGCGCGACAGCGAATCGCCTGCGCCACGAAGCGTGCTGGGCGCGATCGATGTGCGCGCTACAGAAATAGTTCCTTCACGCTAAAATTAGTGTCATCTGCGATCTACGACTACTAAAGCTGAACCCCAATGGCTTCGGTATAGTGGCGCACCACAACGGGTGTGCGCAGTGCGGCCGAGGGTGTCCGTTGGGGTGTAATATAAACGTCACTAGCTTCGAGGCGTTTGCAGGACGGCTGTGTGAAGAAAACATATTTTTTATCGTGCCTCGGCTGACACTTGGCCGACGTGTTCGACCGGTGGCAAAAAACAGGGTATTGGGGTGCCCTCAGCCTTACCAATATTGGGTGACGGTGTACGCGATTTGGGTAAGAAATTAAAACAAATGTCATTTCTCGATTTCATAGTTAGTTTGAACCGGGTGAAACGGACGGTGGGAAGGCGGAGAAGGGACCTTAAAATCCATGCAATATGATTTATCACATAACGGACGACCGACACACGGCACAGAACAGAACTGTGAGCCGGTTGCCAAAACAAGTCGATGATTCAGGGAGCGGTTGAATCCATCCAAACGACCGATTTAGTTGTGTGTGTAAAGCCATCAGGAAAAGGCAAATTTTTTAATTAATTTGCACAACCTAGTAGGGGTTGGGTAAACTATTTTGAAATTGATAAATTATGCAGGTTGTTTATCAAAGTTCATGCGCTATTCACATTAAAATGATTTTTTTTTTTGTAAAAGCAAAAAAGTCGCAAAACCCTCCGTTTGAGTGATGATGCATTCAACAAAGTATGAGCACTTGTCACGACAGTTGATTGCATAGAGCAATGGGAAAAATGTGTAACGTTATGGATCATTTGAATGCATTTTTTGCAATTATAAATGTTCGTGAATATTGATGTATCGACGTCCTTTTAACAGACTTATTAGGTCAGGATAAAGATTAAAAACCTTTCTATAATTTGACTATACTTTAACCGGACTGATTTATGATCATTTCTAAATGACATTTAATGAACGATTGGCACCTCGCAAACATGGTTATTGAAAGCATTTAGAAACAAATACAAATACCCAAAACTAAAAAATATGTCGAATCGACCACCAGCAAAATTTTAGTGCGCAAAATTTAACATGTTTAACGAGCTATTTAAAAGCTTGCATCGTCTTCACGAAGAACGATCTATGCATAGCTGTTTGTTTTGCTCGTTTCCTCACATATGTCTTGCAAACAAATGGTTGTGTACCATGCACAATTAATTTACAGCGTTTGACATTCCTCAAGTGGAATAGTTGCCATATATTCAGTTTATCCGAAAAATAACATGAACCATTTACTTCGATCCTCTTCATGCGTGAACAATTTTAGTTGGATTCGGTCAATTTTGAAGCAATCATACGGTCGAATGATGCTTGTTTTTGCGCTCTAAGGCTTAGCTCCATCGTTCCTCATATTAACATCACATGTGACTCAATTATAGACGTCGTTTCCAAACACTAGATTTATAATTTCCATCAAATCCAACGATCTCATTAATAAATCAATCTTGTTTATTAATAAACTTGGTTTTGTCGGTTTATTACCGAAATTGGACTACCTACACGATACCACCAATCAACCGAATACACATTAAGATTAATAATAAATTTAATTATCTGCCTTACGCTATAATATCTTCTATTACTTAATACTTTTAACGAGCACTTATGAAAATAAATAAATCTGCTGGTACTGCATAGGGCGAAAGTTTATTTTGATTCCAATCCTTTATTCACTCTCTATGGATTCTCTTTTTTCTAATTAATCCTCAGTTATTTTTAATGCACAACTTGTTTTCATTTACTATCTATTCTATTACGTTATATTAGCAATATTAGCCAGAAATGGCAAGGATTCACCAGATCTATACCCAATAAAGGATGGTATTGTTTCTCATTATTTTGTTTACCCTAATAAAATTACATGCTATGAATTTACATAAAACTATACAAACTATTTTGTAATAAAAACTTTCACTATGCATGATAAAATGTACATAATATAAAAATCTATATAATATAATTCTGAAATTAATATAATAAAAATCTACCCCAACTGGGTTGGAAACCGTGTCATAGGCAGTATTATATTATTGTAGTTATGTGTAATAATTACCAGCATGTATCTGTTTTGCAATAAACAGCAAATTCGTAAAACACATGAAGAGGAGGCAGTATACGGAGCTTAAATAAATTTGGTAGATTGTGAAATTGACTTGAAATTGCATTTCACTATTCAATTCATTCGTTCACGCAATCAAATGTATTCATTTAAAAAAATAGTTCTTTCCTAATCTAAGTCTCGACCCCAATCCTAATCTAAGTCTTAGCATTTTTAAAGGTCACTAATTACGCAAAATTAATCTTTCCTTTAAATATTCCACAGAGCCTTCAACATTTGAAATAAATGTTATATGCTTCCGCGTTCAAAACTGTTCATTCAAACTTTTCCTGCTCTCCTATGTACTTCCAAAATGGAGCCATGCAATCCAATTTTAAGCAGCAACTTATTTTTAACAATTTTCTACAAGTTCAGGAATTTTGAGGACATCGTTATCGAATGGTTCACTTCGGAATAGGAACAGGTAAAGTCTCGCATCTTACGCTCTCCGCATTTCAAGTGCCATTCCTTGTCAACGATGGACGGATCTGCACGTTCAAGGTCTTGTCGGTGATTGTTTCACATTATGAGGTTCCTTTCATTGTTGTTTTGCGTAAGTGAAGACTTCACTTGCCATCCTTCGGTAAAACGTTTACCGTCGTCACACGGCTTATGTCACAAGATATGCTGCGTCACTAATGTTGTGACCTGTTTTTTGCAACGAGTTCAAATAAGTACTACTTTGGTGAAAAATTGCAACAATGTTGTCTTTTGTATAATTTGGTTCATCGCTTTTACTTGTTTCGTCAGTCGTTTCGTCAGACAAAACGTTTTATAAGAAAGAGATTGTAGAGACTTTGTTTGTTGTAAAAAAACAATTTAGTTGTTGTAAGTCTCAAAAATATTCAACTAGAAATCAGATATATAATATCTTTTATAGAAAATTCGAAAAAGCGAGTTTTTCGTACAACTTTTAATTGTTTTAGCTTAATTTTTGTAGTGTTAAAATGTCTCATAATGGTACATTGGTACATACACTGGCTACCTGTAGCAACCCTGACATCATTCATCAACAAAACAGGTTGTAGTAGAATGGCAAAACTCGTTAGTTCAGCAATTTTTCTTCGGTACCAAGCGAAAGAAAACCCGTGGTTATGATGAACGATCTATTTTCACCGTACTACGGAACTTCAATCTCCACGGTAAAGCTAATAGCCGCCAACGCGCTGGTGAGCCTTTTGCTTCATGTTCAGTTAGTACAGCAGAGGGCGAAAGCAGTGTTTTACAGCAGTCAGTTGCTGCCCTGCCCGTCACATATGACTCGTTCCATTTCAAACACCACAAAAACTCGACCATTTTCCGACACTGCGCCTACGACTGTGCAGTCTACGTCATCTTTCCATTTGCGCCCCAAGCTCAAGCGGATTTGGCGGCCCATATTCGGCAAGGAATGTGGAATGGTCGTATTTATAATCAGTGTTTGTTGTTCACTTTAACACATTTTTGTTACCGCCTCTGGGGCTTAGTAGCAGTACGATGTTGTTTTTTTTTCGTATTCTGCCGGTTCATATTATTTCTCTAGCAATTCTTATACACCAACCTTGCTCCCTGATGATCGTTCGTCGCCATTTCATCGAACCGTACCGTGCGCTTGGTTGGCGCTAACGGCATAAACAGTGAAAGAAATTCTTCGCGCTGAGTTTTACTCATCTTAGCAGGTACCTTAAAAGTGAGACATAGGATTCATTTTTGGGCCAAACGACAAGAAAACTTTCACTCCCTCATGGGTGAGTAGATCATCTGCGAAAAGTGTGTTGAAGCAAAGCAGCGCAATGGTATGTTAGACCCGTACAACCGTAGCTGTTCTCTTTCATATTCGTAAAGTCACGATGGGTAGGAAAATGTGACTCTCATTCAACTTGTGGTTTTTTGTTTTTGTTTCTGTTTTACTTTTGAAATCTGTATGGCTTCAGCCTACATTAGCGCATCAAAAACACAACATTGTCGAAATGGTCAATCTGTGCAAGAATATAGGTAATTGAACATACGACTAGAACAAATGAATATAGAAATTGTTTGTACAAATGAGCGATTTTTTTTATAAGAATTTATAGAAAAATTGAGACAATCCTAAGTATTATATCAATACTGAAATCTGAATCAATTTAGGGTGAAATCAGCATTCAGTGACAACCCGTACGGCGTAGTTAAATGAAATAAGATAGTCTAATATAAAAGATTATTTTTCAGAATTAATTTTTCACAATGGTTTCTTCAAACAAAGTTTAAGTTAAATAATTTAATGAAAACTAAGTCTGGTTCTCAATAATTTACAAGCAAAATCTGAGAATCTGATCTTAGAAACGGACTCGAAGAGACATCTAACGACGAAGTTTAAACAAAGTTTTTAAAAGCTACTGTTTATTAAGAAAAGCTGCATAAAAGTTCTGTTGAGGTTTGAAGTGTGTGATATATAGCCTCCAAGTTGAACTTTTATTCATTTTAAAAGATTAAAAACATCATTATTGAATATTTATCAATAACCAGTTAATAATAATTAAATTTCTTGATCCGTACTGTAAAAATTATGTTCATTTTTAGTTTTTCTATAGCAAAACAACAAGTGATCGTTAATACAACAAATTTGAATAAACTTTTGAATTTTATTTTTTGAAGACGTAGCCATATAGACGGTGTTTTTGATATTTTTACGATATACAACGTTTTGAGTGCTCATTCACTTTTAGAAAATGCTATTTTAGGTGATCTTTCTTACTTGCACATCATTTATATCGAGTATTTACAATGCATTTTGCTACCTTCAAAGCTGATAAACACTTCCAGTTGCAGATAATAAGATAAGATAATTAAAAACCAAGATAATTTCTTGTTTATGTGTAAAGTATGGCAAAGAATGCGGCATAAGTGGCAATAGTTATGTCTTTCTTCTTCATATTTGCTATTATAAGCAACAGGAATGAAATCTCTTGAATAGCAACATATTTTGTGTATACATTTCCCACGGTGCTGAAAGTGTATGTCAAACTACAATGATGATGACAATGACTAAAAAGACAACGATGATTTGAATGACTAAGAAACCTAGTTCTGCCATGCCGTTAAACATTGTTTGCACTTGTTTGATTGTTGGGTGGATTTATTCTAGCACACAACACATAAAATTTAATCTTGGAATGACCGTTTCGAATTATTTAGAAATAATTAAATGCATGATAAACAGTTCCGTGCTGATAACACTATTTTCCTATCTCACCTCACTCGACGCTCGTATCAATAAATTCAATGATGTGTAAAAATCGCTATTACACAGATACGCTGCTGGGGAGATTGCCCCAACAGGCGAGAAAACACATGCATGTAGCGCAATTGCATCCGGACCAATGATTTACGACTGTTTTCTTCTAGATAAAAATGTACTTCATGTTCCGATATGACGCTGATTTATGCCAACGAGATATTTGTTTATCAGTGTTCAGCTCGTTCATATAAAAGCCTGCACCACCAGAGCACTAATCCGTCGGTAAACGTCTAAAAACCAAGCCAGTGCTCCAACTCCAAACGCCAAGTGTTGTGCCAAGTGTGCTAGTTCCCCGTGCATTTCAAACAATGATTACTCGAAAGGATTACCCAAAACTACTCGATCTACATTCACGATCGCAGTAAGAATGGTTAGTTTCGCGAAAGTGAGACACAAACTATGGGACATACTTCACGCACTGTGTCACGATCCGAAGCGTCTTGTGCGTGGGGTAGTGCTGTTCATCTGCAGCATTGTCGTCATGTACCAGCTGACGGATTGTTTCAAGAAGTTGTTCAACCCACCCATCTCAACCCACTCCCGATTTGATCTGAACGACACCATGCTCTATCCTGCGATCACCTTTTGCCGCGAGCCGGCGTATAAGGCGGATGTGATGGCGAAGTACAACCTAGCGATGCATCCCAAGTACACCAGTTCGTTTGATAAGTTTCCCTTCAACGAGACCTCGCTGGAACAACTGTTTAACGAAGCGACCTACAACCATAGCGAGTTTTTCATCCAACACGGCCTGAACGGTGCCACAAACAGTGTGTATTTGTGTGAACTGATGCGAACCTCTGCCTTACCGTTTCGTGACGCACACTATTTCCATGTTAACAGATATAGAAGTCGTGGAAAGCATGCACTTGGATATGGGCCGATGCTATACGCTGAATCCTCTGGTAACGACAAAACACTCCTGGAAGGAGGCAGGATATTCCATCATGCTGCGGCATGACACGAATATCTCACGAGTGAGCGTTGGCGATATGCCTCCTGGCTGGCATGTGTTTATTCATGATCAAACCGAAGGCTTTGCTGGTAAGTAAAGAGGACGGGAAAATTTTGCCAAGGTAAACGAAACCAATAGATTGGACATCATAATTTGCTCGATTTTAAAAATAGTTACACCAGAGCGAAAAAGAGTGAGGAAAATACAGGCAAACTATTCCCATTATTCACAAAATATCATTTATGAACTGTAGGTATTGAGATAAAACAATAATTGTATTCCGATCCCAAATATGCTACACAAAGTATTTAAAAAATACAAAATATTTAAATTGTTATCCATTTTATTATAATTTATTATAGACTCTTTGATTCAAATTGATCTAACCGAGCTGTGAAAGCTGAGGTGATCGTACTTTACAGATTTGCCCAAGCCCTAGCGATTGAGCTACAGCGATTATTTGTGAAGTATGCAACCGGCGCTACATACAAGTGTTGATGGAAGAGTTGAAACAAAGAGAGCAAACCGAAGGCGCCATCACTGTGAAACGTCTAAATCAAGGGTGTAAAACCTGTTTAGACCGATGTGTTTGTAGTATATATTTATATATTTCTATATTTTATTTATTTTAAAATATCATCTGCAGTAGATATTTTATGCTAGCCGTCAGTGATATTAACTTATTAATAGCTCCCACTAGTTGTTGCATATTTGGGATTTCAATCTGATTAACTCATTTCGATAAATCGGATTATCATGACAATTGCAACAACATAAGTTTGTGTATGGTTATAAAAGTATTACGAGTAGTACTGCAACTCACAATTATAATTTAGTGCTTCCTTCGACTAAATAGCGCCATACAGTATCGTCTGATTGAAATAAGTATTTAAACTTAACATTTAAACCAGAAATAACTTCTAAAACTTGCATTTTCAGAGAATCGTATGCAATCGTCTGGACGCGTGGAGTACCTGTACCTAGAAGCCAACGAGGAAATGGAAATTCGGCTATCCACACAGCACTTCTTTATGTTGGCTAGCTACGAGAACGAATGTGTCGAGTTTTCCTCAGTCAGCTCGACTAGGGTAAGACGGCTGTACTGAAAAATCTTGTACGCTAATCTCATACAACCTATGCTCTTATATGTAAATCCTTCAGTGCGGAGAGATTTGCCATTGGAAAGCTGTAGTTGAGTCAGTAGGGTGCACTGGTCCTTGGATGCCGGGACAAGATGTACAGCTTTGCGATAATCCCGAAAGTACTAAGCAGCTCATCAAACTTTACCGTCAGCTGGAAGATCTGGACGGTACACAGTGTGGATGCTATCAACCCTGTACCACCACTATCTACACAGCATCCGTCATGAATCGGAAACCCTTTCAAATTAATATCCCTGCCGCGCAGCTCTGGGTTTACTATACATCGAAAATGGTCACTGTAAGAAAGCTAAGAAACCGCATATCACTCACAAAGGTTTCGTTGATATATTCTATTTCTCTTCTGGTTTAGATTGTGGAAGAATTTCATGGTTATGATTTTAATCAGTTCGTCTCGGATCTTGGAGGCTCGCTTGGATTTTTGCTCGGTTTGTCAGTGCTTGGACTGATTGGGCTGTTAGAGAAAATTGTGGAGCTGGTCTTCATTCGTCGAGTAATAGCTGAAAAGCGCAAGAAACAAGCCGCCAAGGAAGCATCAAGCAATGAGCAACAGGAGCCAAATAAATGCGAAGAAAAAAGTGTATCCAATCTCGCAGACGATACTGAACAGTGCAAAAAGGCATCTGTACAAGCAAATCTACAACAATGAAATAAAAATTGATTTCAAACGTTTATGTGATACCAAAGCTAGCACTAGCCGGTCTAGCTAGGGATTCTATCAAACCCAGCAATGGGTACAATAAAGACAAGGATTATCTCGAAACGAATAACATACCCAAGTATTTCGAAAAACGAGGGAGATACACAATAGTACACATAGAAAAAATCAGCAGTATCTCAAAACGTAGTCTAGTCCTATTTCAAGTCATTCTACTCACTCGCGCTTGGGTCAAATATGGAGAAAACGATAAACTATTTAATTTAACCATTTAAGATTTATCTTTGATCACGATATACCTCACGATAAGCAGCTCGCACGACAGGTGGGAATATTTTTAGACTATGTAAGTCGAATCTATCTGTGTGAAGTGAGAAGTTAATCATGTAAGTAGATTGTCATTTGTTCCAACTATTAAAAACTTAAATACTTGAACAGCCAAAAAGCTTCTGGATTGAGTGTTGAAGCTATCACGATTGTTTCACCACAATATGTAACTATCCATTCATCTTTTTTAACTCTAATAAATGGTTAGTCTTGGTTATTCTTGCTCTAAACATACTTAGGTCATTAAAAATACCTCTAGAAAGTTCTTCCTTTCTTGCAAAATTACACATGCGTAAGCAAATCAATCTTATTGTGACCTGTTAAGCTGATTTTACAACAATGGTGGATCATACGGATAACTACAATGGATTCTACAATATCGGACAACGATTCAGAGGGGATTGTGTAACCGGTCTGATAAGTATTATAACTAAGTATGATTACTTTTATTACCTTAAACTATAAATGGAGAGAAAACGTTGGGGGTGTGAAACCCCATGCGTTTTTATACATGCACAGTTTTTGTATAATTTTTTTTATCTAAATAAATATTGTTTGCTAGTAGGATTTCATATGACATGAGATTGAAAGTTAGGCCCACAGGTAGAGTTTTATAATTAAACAACATTTTTTCCCTGATCTTAGTTTCCTGGTACGTGTTCGATTTCCTACTTTACGGCGCTTTAAATACAGTAGAAGTGATAACCAATGCAAAAACAGTTGCAATCAATCTATTTTACTTTTATATACATTTTAAATGACAAAAATTATCTCCCCACAGCTGTATTGTCGATAATTGATAAAGAAAATAAAATATGCAACCGGGCCTTGGCACAAACTTATTGGGAAAATGTTTACATTATTCATTCAAAATGTATCTATCAATTAGTTTCACTAGTGATTGAGGTTCAGTCTTCTTATATGTAATTTAAATAATATTTTTAACTCAATGCCGCAGTAAATATAAATACAAAATTATGTTAATGTTTACAAAAGCCTTCCAAATTAAAGTTGACTCATACAGAAGTAGGAAAAAAGTATCAGAATAATGTTTTGTCAGAAAGGATAGTACAACCCCTATCTCCTACTTGAATTTTCACAGTCTGTGAAAATTAGGTCCTCCTAAAACGAAAATTCACTTGTTGTGTAGTATTTTATATTCTTCACAGAGTTGCTTCAGACGAGTCTAAGAAAATTAATTTAAAAAAATAACAAACGCCTGACAAAACAACAAATTCATTTAAAACGTTGGAAACTATATGTGAGCTACCACTATGTCATAATCCAGTACGTATTATGCGTCACAATCAACTTCATTGTCGAAGCATGAACTTTCAACCAGCGTGGCCTTTGCCATACAAATAAACGCGTACTATGTTGGTCAATTATGAAGTACAAAAACGGACCCTCTCACGCTCGTTGATGTTCAGACGATTTCAAGGTTGCTCATCAGTTATTTGTGAGGCTCGAGCTTGTTTGTAGTCACTCAACACAACATAATGAAAAAAAGAATAAAATGTTGCTGCTTACTAAAATCACCCAGTATCGCATAAATGAGCTCTGCGCAATGTATTAAACATTGCCGATGGTGAATAACTTGTACGATCGCAGGTTGGTTTGTGTTGCACTGCTAGAACGGAATTTGACGGCCGACAAAGTTACACCACGCTTACGTTAGTTCACCACACTTCTGTTGGAAAAGCTGCACCGATGTGACTAACGATGCTAATTAGAATTTGAGAGCATTAAACAACGCAATACCGCCACAGCATTCCATCACCCAACGCACACTGTCAATGGCAACGTGGGGCACCTGCAATGGGCCAGCTTTGTTTTGTAAACATTGGAAATTCCCTCCAGCGATGCTCCACCAGCAAACGATCATCTGGATAAACTTCTCCTCCTGCCCAAGGTGACACATAAACGCAAACACACACATACACGCACACCAAAACATATCATTGTACGCGCCCTTTCGTGCGTAAACGCACACGAGAGATGGAGAGCCCGATTTACACCGGCACTTGTAGAAGCAAATTTTCCACGAACCGTACCCGTCCGTTTTCCACATCCCAGCTTTGCACAGGCTAGAAACTCGATCGATAAAGCGTTTTTCAGATGCTCAGTCAAACATTTCTCATCTTGAAACAAGCGAACGAGAACACACAGAATCGCGCTCAGCAAATATCAAAATCACATCGCATAATCGCAGCCCAAACGGGAGACAGCAGAGCAGCAAGCCAGAAAACGTGCCAGACAAAGAGAGAAGCGTATATACGCCCAGGCTGGCAGGCATGCAGGCAGCATGAATATGTGTGCGATCGATCGTTCGCACCGTGGCGCTGACAAACGCGACGATCAGGTTTATGTGATGAGGGTGGGGAGGGGAGGTATGGGGATGGGGGAGGTGCCTTTTTCTCAATGGAGGAGATCCGCCACCGAATACTTTCCATTCCAGCCGACGTTATTCGTTGTTTCGCAGTCACCGAGAGCGGATCGCCACGTTAAAGGGAACGTCGGTCAGCAACACGTGAGCCTTGCGATTGTGGGAATAGTTTTGTGATTCGTGTCGCGTGACGTCGTGATTCTGGCGTGCGTTGTGAAGTGAGTATTGGCGGTACAATAGTGCGTACAATAGCAAACGATCGTGTGTCGTGGGTATCGTTCTGAGCGTGTGCTTAACAGGTTCTAGCGTTCTTAAGCTTCCCGTGAGTTGCACCTTCTGCCCAAACAACACAAGCACAAGCCGACACACGCCATGAACGATCCGCGGTGTGTCTTTCCCACCACGCCAGCAGACTCGATCGGCTGCTGATGGTCCGTCCGTGTCGGTGGCACATTTGCCTAACAATTTAGTTTTTACAACCACCCCACCCCGTGCGGAATGCGGAACATCGCTTTCCAAGAAAAGGCAAACAATGACCGGTGGACAGCCGAAGACCAGTACCGTTACGTTACGTGTGCGATACCGGATGCTTGATGCAGACTTTTTGGCGAGCGAATATAATAGTCCAGCGCGATCGAACGTGCACCGAGGGTGTTTTTGGGAGGAAATTCAACAAAGCTCCGGCCAAAATGATCGCATTTGATGCGCTAGCTTAATGCGCGTCCATCGGGAAGCGTGGCGAGCGAAGAAGCAATTTGTAGCCCGTAGCCGGGGGAAGAGAGACACCTCCACCGGTGCGGACAGTCTCCTCTGCCGGTCGTCTCGCCATGCGAGTAGAAAGTGAAATTTCTCGTACATTATGATGAACCCTGCGGGCGTACCGTGTGTAATGAATGTACGTCCGAGCGGTGATTTTGTGCAGCGAAACAGAATGCCCTGCCGGTAACCGTGATTTACACCATTGACCTCTTCACACGGGGAGCTCTGTTCGACGGTGCGCGCTACTGTTGAAGCAGGAATGTGAACGAACGTCCGTGGGAAGCCGATTTGCAGCTTTTCGCTAGCGGGAGTTATTAGTGGTGGCAGCGGAAATGGTGCTGCATTCTGTGAGCCCACCGTTCAAACCGTTGTTCGCAAGTCGCAAGCCGTCAGAGTGTTTAACGCGTAGCTTTTAAGTTCCAACCCAAAGCTCAGTGGTGGTAAAGATGCTCTCGGGTGTGCTCTAAGCACGTTGTGGGGTGCAGCGTAAATTTCGTAGCTCTAATACCACACACCAACACCCCATACATCTCCCCCGGATGGCCATCGACAGTTTCACAAACCGACATGTCCCTCCCAAACGTCCCTCCCCAACCCCCTCTCCCCGTCGACTCCCACCTTCTGCGCCGAGACAAGCGAAAAAACCTGTTTCTCCTGTTTGGCTAGATTTTGCCGCCACACGGCGCACAACGAGTCAGCGTGCCGAGGCTCACTCGTGTTGGTGTTTCTTGTTTTTATTTTGTCCCCTATCGCCCGTCTCGCTCTCTCCGTTCACAAACACTGCTCTCTACTTACACGGATGCGTATCACGTTTGAGATGACCGGTGTTAGGTGAGACCGGTCATTTAAAATCTTTCCATCGAAATGACTCGCTTCCCGCGTTAGTTCTCTGAGATGTTGTTCACGTCAGAAGTCAAATGGCCCCCAAAATCTTTGCGCCAAGCATTTCTTTGCTAGCGTCTCACAATAAACATCGATTTAAATGCATTTTCGAAATTATAAAAAAACTTGGTGTTTGGTGTTAGAAAACGAACCGGTCATTCCGTGTCTTCTTCTCCTGCGGCTCTCCCGGTGTCCTTGGTAGCACGCAACCTTATTTCTTACCCATTGGCATAGTCAACCGACTAATCCATCTCAACCGTGCCCACGTTTCGAGAGGCGCCATGTGTGTAATTGACTAGAGACCTTGGGACCTCCGTTCGATGCAGTTTTGCCAATCGATTTCATACCGGCACGGTCTAGAAAAGACGAACCCATTCATTCCGAGCTGTGCTGGACCAGCCACAGAAAGCAAATCTGTGCCCGGTGCACGGTATTAGAAACCACCTAAACACCATGCGATTGCCACTCACCTCGGGCAAAAATCGTTCGCAAAGTCTCCCAAAGGGGTCTCACTCCGAAAGCGCAGAAAGATACGTTCTTCTGAAGTGCAAGTCATCAGTTCGACTACTATCGATCTCAACGTCCGTCCACCACCACTGGCTGTCAGAGAGCGTCACCTTCGATCGACAAGCATCGGCAGGGAGTTCGTATCGCATGATGGTGTGTGCCAGTCGGAATGGCGATGTTCAATATCTGTAAACGATAACCGAGCGGTAATCTACGGTGAACTTAATCACCCAACACCGCAACCAATCGATACTGTAATTGATCATCGATTGGAACATTACCGGCTTATTGGTGTGAGACTGGTTTTCGGACAAACTTTGCTTCGTAGCAATTGTGGAACCAGACACTCACCAACAGCAGCAATTAGACTAGCAAACGAAATCAATCATTCATGACAGAAAACTATTATGACAAGTCCCTATGATGTACCACCGCCATGGCATAGAAAATCGCATTCGGTACGGATCTTCAAGCGAATGATTCAGGGGACGGGTAAATCCTTAGCAGAAAAAAAAAAACAAAACGATTCAAACACCATCTGGTAAATCTCCCACGATGGATAGTGACTCAACGTAAAGTGGATCCCCATTTGGTGTGGAACTTTTGCCAACTCGATTTCGATCGAACGCGTAACACGTTTCATAGGTGTTAGTAATTTTAGCTTCGTTTGATCAATACTCGCGGGCGAATTAATACAAGAAATCCCTACCAAACGATTTGGATACGCTTGAACGATTGCTAATTAAAACGAAGCGTCCACGAAACGCCACGATTGGTAATAAAGGATTTCGTTGCGTGCAGCCCCTTGGCGCAAAGCAAATATCTTTGAATTTTCAACCGAAGCACAAACATTCCAACGTGTTTCGAGCGTACTGCCTGTCAAACCTTGCCCCTTGGTGTGGCTCCTGACCACACCTTTTGACGGTTTGTTTGCAGCGCCGATGGGGACCTGTTTGAAATTTGAATATCGTATCGCTAGAAGAAGGTTGCAAGAAACCTGAACAGCACGCTGACAGGATTGTCAATGGAAAAAGAAGCATCGCCAAGGTTACGGTGTCCAGCTTAACGCCAACTGAGCTCAAATAGGCACTCGGATGAGGTGATCTTTTTGATCTACCAGCGAATGGAATTGAAAATGCAAAACTCTAGAAGTATTTACAGGAGAATGAACTAGAAGTATGGAGCTGGGGTCCAACTATCGACCAACTATGTACTCTAATTCACTGCTGTGTACTACCAGAACTCAAAAAAAAACACGACGCTCACTCATGGGAAAGGCAGGTAGCAATGCAGCAATAAAAAAAAAACTGCTGGGAATTGAACATTGATGGCGAAGAGACAGCCACCAGCAGCATGGTCGGTGGAGGCATCAACCACCGTTGGCTGGAAAGGCACGCGGGCCAACACACTCGCGGGCACTCGGAGAGAAGGGAGCACGAAAAAGCTGTTCACCTTACTGCGCAGGTTCTTTTAATTTTTGGTCGCTGTCGTTTTCTTCTTGTTTCCTCTCACTATCATCCAGGGCTGGAAGTTCGCCTGCGCGCCTGCCTGCCTGTCTGCCTGCCTGCGAGAAAGGTGGACGACGCTTTACAGAGACCACGAGACGAAACCGACCGACGACGACGGTACTACTCCTCTCCGCAGCCACCGTAAGGCAATATAGTGCGAGCGACAAAGAATGACACAACGTGCGGTGCAGAGTAAAGGAGCAAGAGCGACCACCACCACCACCACCACCACCACCACTACCAACGCCAGGTGCTTCGAGGTGCTCGTCGTGCCGGCGGGATGCTGAAGGTTGGGTATGCCTAAGTGTGTGGTGGCCTGACGACACCGACGGCGGCAGTAACTGAGTGGTGGCTAGAGTGGCCGTCTTAGTACAATAGTGTACAACACTACAACACTGGCAACACGGCTGCCGTAGGGGTGTGAAGTCGTACGAGCGACACTGTTAGAGAAGGCCCGAAAGAGTTCTAAGCCGGTATTAAATTGTGCACCGGACATAGTGAACGCGTCAGTCAGTTGAGTTTCGAACCGTTCGAACCGTCAGTTTGCGTTCCGAGCGGCTCTCGGTCGGCAGTGTTTGGACGTTGGTGTCTGATCGTGGTGGATGATTTTCAACCGAAGTGCAGTGTCCTAAAAGTGAACCTGAAACCCGACAGCCGACAGGTGTGCTGTGGCGTTGTTAAACCGATTTCCCAACCCTACGGTCTGATCTCCACAGTGTGATTGTAACGTAGAGTTTCACCCAGCGCAAGTGTAACGAAGTAGAGTGCTAGAATCGTGATCGATTGCAGTGAGATGATCGGATTGGGAGGAGCGCCGCTGGCGCTAACCGTCGCTGCCAGTTGCTTTCTGATTGCACTTCTACCTTTCCCTACCGTGGCCAACGATAACTTACGGGTGGCATATCAATGGAACCAGATAGATTTCGTATTTCCAAGTGAAACCGAACGGCAGGAGGCCATCACAACGAGGCGCTACATTCCAGAGAATGTGCTACCGGTTGGATTGGAGGTTTACAAGAAGCGGCTATTTTTAACACTGCCCCGATGGAAGGAGGGCATTCCGGCATCCTTGGGATACATCAATCTGAACGGTAGGTGAACCAGATGAAACAAATAGCCACAAACACGTGAAATGAAATGGATCAAGTCAAATTAAGCACCATGATCAAGCTACAAAAAAAAAGCTAGAGGACAAGCCATTGATTTTAATTATTCATAAGTCAACGTATTCCAATACGAATATAGACACAGATTGACAGCATTCGATGTCAGCTGAAACCGGTCACTCCCCTGACTGTATCGCTCTCCTCTCCCTCCCCTTCTCCCCATTCCCATCCTCCATAACAGTTCGGGTTGCGCGCGGCACAGAGTTCAAGGATGACCGTGTTAATTGCATTTTCCGCTGCACTGAACCGAACCCTGACCGTGGTCGTGAAACGAGGAAGCCAAATCAACCGACACGATCGGATGGATTATCTTGCCATCGAATTCACACGCCTTTCAATACCCCCGCTGCATGCGCACGCGCCGGCGAATTAATACATCCGTGTACCTACCTTCACGCGCGCGTGTTCCCTTCTCCCCCACCCCTCCCCCGTCTCTCCTCCTTCTCCTTCGTGTTGAGCCCGGAACGGCGGTTAAACCGCGAAGGTGCCTACATTAAGGCCAAATCAAAGCGCTAGTGCTAGGCTAAGCTAGCCGCTCGGTTTAGACCGCTGAATTATGCGGTGGGCTTGGTAGCCTACTGCCCTCTCATCATTACTTCGTGCCATTGTGCGCTACTGTTTAGTCACACGTTCAGCTGTTCCGGCTGTTCCATCGGAACCCATTTTTGCATCCTACTCTAATGTCAACATCAATTCGGCATGGGAGTTGAAATTTTGAATATTGTATCCGCATAGCATTGAGAGGATTGGCGCTGTTTTCAAGGTTTAACGGTGGCGCGAATGTGCAGTCAATTTTTTTACATTCTCTAAGATGAAGACGAAGGATCCATCTACAGAGCATGCTAGATTTATGGGTTGCAAAACAATAGCTCAATAGTTTAAACTATTTCTTCATCGAAACTTCAATTATATTTCTACCACAGAATAATAATTTAACGAAAATCGTACAAAGATAATCATTCAGTCTCAACAACTCAACCGGCCATGACTCACGCAGGGCATCGTTTGCAGAACTGTGGACCGCAAGCGTGTGAGTCATTTGGGAAATCGGGACTCACTAGCTGGTTTGTGGATTTTACCATTCGAACATGTGTCACCGGCGTGACGCTCACACTCTAGTGAATGCAGTTAATGATTTTTTTTTCTCTCTTGATACCCAGCAACATGACGCTGCGCGATAGGATGCCCGCGGCGCGGCTACCAGTTAACACTATCCAAATGGTCTACGGTGGGGCAGTTATGATTACGGTCGAACTGGTCCGACCGATCGAACAACTAGAATTGGTTAGCCTTGCAAACGAGCAAATAAGCGATCGATTAACGATCGTTTAGCTCTTCGGCAGCCGGTACCTTTGCAACGCGCATGTACTCCACCTCAATAATAATAATAATGGTAACAATGGCAAACAGATCATGCCTCCTTTAGTGAATGTTACCATTGTCTTATTGGGGTGCCAAGGTTGGGCATTGAGGCGCACACATGGTAGCACCGAGGGCGTGGAACTACATTTCAGCACGTTTCTGCACGTAAAATCTCGTAGCGAGAATAGATACGGTTAATTTTCGATGCTCTACTTTAAAGCGGGACTGGTTTTCAACCGGAACCGGAACATGTTGCAGCACATTCAAGGGGACACGTTTGTGTGCAGTGATGTAAAGACATGCATTCAATACAATCACTAAACATTCTTTTTCAAGTAGGAACAATAGATAGTAAAGACTGAACGGCACCTAGTGTGTTACATGAAGCACACTAATTGTTTTAGTATATTAGAGTATTACAGGTATTATTTTACCTACATAGCAAGTTTGCATAGAACACCTAGAGCCACACATAAAAAGATATCATTATTTTTCAACAATCTGTTAAAATCCATTGCTTTAGGCGATAATATTTATAATGCAGCCTTATAAATTTCTATGTTCCATATTTTGTACATATTTCATCGAACATATAGAAACAAAACAAATCTTCATTTACGTCCTAAACCGAAGGTATTTTTTTTAGTTCATATGTAGCATATGTTGCATGTTGTAAAAAAAAAACACTAAAACGATAATAATACCGTTAAAAAGCGAAAAAATTTAACGAAATACTACCACATAAACCAACATTAGCATATAGCTGGTGTGATGTACATTCGTTTTTCCCGTTAGTCCCCCCGTTACTCCCTTGCACAGTGTTGTGTGATGATATCATTTCGATCACACGGTTTCATTTATGAATTTACCTTTCCTTAAACAGGCTTTCGTCCGTAAATTTGGTTTGCAGTAATATTAGGATAGAAAAAAATAACAGAAGAAAAGTGTTAATTGTCGATTTGTTTTAGAAGATTAATTAATCCAATGACGTGATGGTACTCTTTCAGAAACGACAACTCAATCGCCTCGGTTACATCCCTACCCAAGTTGGAGCGCCCATAAACGCAGCAGTGAAACGGAAGCACCAGAGATAGTGTCTCCCTTCCGGATACGAGCAGATCGTTGCGGACGTCTCTGGGTGCTGGACACCGGTGTCGAAGAGCTGCTGGGCAACACAACCGTCACAAGCCCAACGTCACTGTTGGTCTACGATCTGCACAACGATAATCTGCTGCGGCGATACGAATTCCCGGCCGATCACATCAAAGAGAACTCATTCTACGCCAACATCGCCGTGGAAGACACCGACTGCGATGACACGTTCGCATACGCGGCCGATCTCGGCAGTCCCGGGCTGGTGGTTTACTCCTGGAAGCAGCAGGAATCGTGGCGCGTTAAGCATCACTACTTCCATCCCGACCCGCTGGCAGGGAACTACAACATTACCGGCATCAACTTCCAATGGGACGATGGGCTCTTCGGCATTGCGCTGAAGGCACAGCCGGACGGGTATTCCACACTGTTCTTCCATCCGCTCAGCTCGCTCAATGAGTTTTCCGTGTCGACGAAGGTGCTGCGCAACCAAACCGCTGCCACCGGTGAGAACTATCACGAGTTCAAGATACTGGGATCACGGGGTCCCAACGGTCAGGCGGGTGTCGCATTCGTCGATCAGAAAACCGGTGTCATCTTCTACGCCTTGCCCAACCTGAATGCCGTCACGTGCTGGAAGACGTCGAACCGTGCGTACACCATCAAGTCGCTCGGCCGGGTGTACATGAGCACCGTCGACATGGTGTTCCCCAACGATGTCAAGGTAGACGACGAAAGTAACCTATGGGTGCTTTCGGATCGACTGCACCAGTACATGTACGAGTCGCTCAATCGTAACGACATCAACTTCCGCATTCTCACGGCAACTGTTAAGGATGCCATTCAGAATACGGCCTGCGATACGAACATCAAACCGTTGCCAGATATTATTACCAATCTGGGAGATATTCTGCGGCCTTCGACGAGCACTGTCGCACCCAAAGCGGGTTCTAGTGGGGCGGGCGCATTATCATCAGCGATTGGCGCTATGGCTGTGTTTGCCATACTATCGGCGTTCTCGTACGTCAGGATATAGTAAACGAAACGATGTAGCATCATAACCGTTCCAAAACAGCGAACAACTCTCTCCGTTTGTTGAATAACCAGATTCAGGGATCCGTGTTAGATAATGCTATGGCGAGCCAGCTGAGAACTTATTTAAAACTCTTCTTTGTTAGTTTTAACGATGTAATACAAAATGTTATTTGTTTATCTTTGAGCTTTTGAGCAGTATTGGAATGCTGGCCGGAAGACATACCAAGCGCAGGGATTAAAACAATCGAAAGAGGTGGATACATCCCCGCCAGCCCACTGTCATGCCTCGCAGGCATTATGGATATTGTGTTTATTGCTTCAAATGTTAGCAGTTGTTAGAATAGAATTGTTGACAAAAAAAAGTTATCCTTTTCTATGGCCATCGACACACTTCTTCCGCCAGCCTAATCATTCAACAGACACACCACTTTTCTATTTGCTTTTCATGGCCATAGCTGTTGCAGGGCGCTTTGTAACGGTTTGCGTGCAGTTGTGTCATAATTGTTAATTCTTAGTCATCGTACCAAAATAAACATAAAACGAAAATAAGCGTTGTAATAAACGATATCATAACTGACGTATGAGAGTTTGTTTTCTCTTTTGATAAATCGAAACCCTATGACAAACGGTTAATTATGGTAAGGAAAAATGTTTTCAATATCTTGTATCTAGTTTTAATCATGAAAGCTTGGTATGAAAATGATGATGAGTCGCAATCATGTTTCAGATGGTTTCAAAAATACACGAAACATAGAAACAACTTAGAACCACATTTTGTAAATTTATTTAATTTTAATAATATATAAAGGAACCAAAACACGATAAAACATTGTGTACTATACTAATTTATTCTGATTCGTCTGTTTTCTCATATGTCCATGTGTAATATAATCAGTCATGCAGTACACAATTTCTTTCTTTTCTCATTTACTAATCATCTTGTCATCATACATACAATGGATCCGGTATCCAATTTTGGCGCATTTAACCGATACATTTATTTGACCATTTTCCTCAATTTTAGTCAACGCAAGATTGACCCGCTATGCAGATGGATTAGGTTGAATGAATAGAGCACAAGTCGCCTATCGAGTACAGTTAACAGATGAAAACACTATTACCACACATTGGCTTGTCTAGCGTGACACGTTTTCAATCCCGTATATATATCCTTATGCATATTTACTACACATAAATGCTATATATACAACCATCACACACTTTGCTATCAAAAATATTTAAAAAAAACATACACACTAAAAACTTACGTCGAACATTGCTTTTCACACTTGCGTAATTGTTGCTTATCGTTCAATCGTTCTATCAAATAATTTGCTTCTACGATAACACTTGTGTAACTGTCTCTCTCACCGACCTTAAATCCATCGTTCACTAGTAAACTGTGTCACTGTGGACTAGATGGTGTTGGTTATTTTGCTCAAAAAAAAAACATCGAAACATAATGCAAAACTCCTGTTATGAAGTGCGTGCTGCAGATATCGGCGGCTAATATAGTCATGTGGTATGGTTAGATGCTGGTAAAGCTACAAATTACATACTTCTCTGTTAAATCTAGGTCCAGGGAACGCTAAGCCTTTATCGTTTGAGCTGGAGCTTTAAGGACGAGCTTATTACGCATTACGCTTTTTTGCTCCAATATTACATGTCCACTAACTGGATACATATTGTACAGTACAGTGAAAGCATACAAGAACATAACATGGCGCATCACACATCAGACAGGTAGGAAAAAGTAATCAATCGATGATGCATTTGTTACAACCGTTTTAATCTTGATACAACTCTTACCAATTTATGTTACTCATGTTAGAAGGCGAAATAAAACAATGAAATGTTAATCAAGCATGAAACATATTCGTATTTTTGTTGTACTCTATTCCAATGAATGCGCTTGCATTACACCAACTATTGCAAACCAAATGAAACACAATGCCTCATCCTACAGTAGAACAGGGTCTACACGAGCCAAACCAATTCCTTTTAATGCATAAAGCGTTTAAAAAGGCGTAAAACAAAACCAAATCCAACCGACCATAAAATATGAATTCCCGAACGAAAGTTAAATCAAAATCACAACAGTATACAAATACCAATGAGGTAAAATTAATAAATAAGAAAATGCTTACGACCCAAATAATAAGATTATCGTAAACCTTAGGGTGCTTCAAACACCACCATGTTCGACCGTACAATACGATTTGAATGACTCACTGAGAAGAGAAAAAGAAAAACAATATACAAAGAAAGAAGACGTAAATGGGGAGAGAGAGAGAGAGAGAAAGAGAAAAGAGAAATAAAAACATAAAAGAGAGCGAGAGAGAGAGGGGGGTAATATTTGTGCGGAACGTCTACATATCAACAAACCTTATGATGCTTATTGATTTAGAAAAAAGGACAAATCAATTTCCCAAATGCCGATCGCGAACAGGGGATGGAAAGTCCAACAGCTCCAAGATGTAGGTATTGAGAGCAAAAACAAAATAAATCATCACAAGTACTGACAACATTATAAAATTCTTTACCACAGGATAAAGGCAACTTAAGGATCCATCAGCACCTATCATGACTAGAGACAACAGAAAAGCAACGAATAACGGATTGTTGAAGAGGAAAAAGCGATAATATGAAACACAAAAATCTCAGCAACAAACCAACCATACGTAATTTTTTTACATCAATTATGAGCATTGAATAATCGAGAAAAAAAACTTGATGATATACTAAAAATTACGCGAAAACTCAAAGTACGTATGATTTTAAATCCATCCATCATTTTACAGAAGCTAATTCTTTAGAGATTGTAGAGTCTGTTGCATTCTTTCAAATTTAAATAAAAATAATTAAATTCAGTACCACACCATACAACCATCACATATCACCAACCCATATTATACTAAAGGAACAGGGTGTTAGTTGGAACTGTGAAATTGCTCATAACAATTTCGCCTGTCTGTGACTGCTGGAGGTAACGCACACTCGGCGATCCTTTTTCCCAGATCGGTCTATGACAAGGGACTTTCCACTCAACAAAAATGATGTGACACGGTCAGGTTTATCGTTACAGAACACGAACGTTCCGGCCAGTGTCGCCGACCCATAATGTTAGTGAGAGCAGCCAAAGCTACCCAAACAATGGGTGGGAATGGAACAATGTCCATCCAACATCAGCTTTGTGATTGCTAAGGGCACATATAATCGCAAAGCCATGCCAATTTTTGCGAACACAGCACCCTCGACGCAATCACCTGTTCGGTGTCTCGGTCAGATGGGATCTTGGCATTGGGATTGGAGTAACATACAGACAAGGAAGGTTGTAAATAGAACGGAGGTAAAGCTTAACTTAGGCAGCTTAACACAACCTGAACCCATAGAGCCCATCAAATCCTATCAAACCAATTTGCTAACGAAAAATCATCTCCCTCTCTCGTTTGTACGTACGGCTTTCAGTTACGTTCGTGGTGTAGTGCACACTTGAAAAAGGATGCCGACAAAGGGCCTGCCGGATGAGATACGAGGCTACCGCACCGTGGTTTGGACGCGTACTGTAAATATGGAAGTAAACCTGGGAGGGAGGGAATCTGGACACGTAAGAATAGTATCAGTACAGAGCAACGCTTAGTTCGGTCATGCTCATACTTAACTATCCACTAGACATTATCGTTAGAATGACTTGGCCCTGGGCCGACAAAGATGGATGAAGATGAAAACAATGGTTACCGTTCATTACAGAAGAAACGATCACTACAGATGTACGGGTGTAGGGAGAGAAATGAAAAGCATTCAGTTTGCATAAGCTAGTTTTAAATAAACATTAAAATACCCTAACACAACCATACATACAAGCGAGCTGCCCGAGAGTGTAGAACAGAAGAAATCAAAGCAAATAAATAAAACCCCCATCCACGACCAATTGACAAAGCAAGTTTTAAATTGTATGCAATCAATATTACAAAAACGATTATTTAATCTTTAATTATTCAAAAGATACTACTTTGTATGGCAATTGCAGCGGATTTGTTTAATCCTCAATTAAACAAGAACAACATTCAATAATTGTTAATATGCAGAATATAAGAATTTTTCTGCTCAAAGGCCTGAACACGCCGGAAGTACACAAAAATTGAAACAAATAAAAATACAACCAACACATTATGCCGAACATTGAAAAACCCCGGAATTATCATGGAGAAGAATGAAGAAGTGAATTTATCATAGCACAATTTTGCTAAAAGTCTCTCGAAACAGTGTTCAACCGATTGCAGTATCCCTTCGAGCAATATTAAACCACTGCTAAGTTATATGCATTACTGTTTTTATCAGCTTATTTAGGTACATTAAATTGGTAATCGCAGTTTAATGGCATTACCAGGCACTGCAGGCAACATTATTGCTAGAGTGATTTCAAAGCACAGCGTTATCTCGATTCCAAACCATTCCCATACTGCATATCAAGGTTATGTATGATTAAAGTTATACTGTATTTACTGTGAATAATTAATGTAAAAAGAAAAAAAAACATTGTTAGCAGAATCTATGCTAGTAATCCGGTGAGAAAAGGGGGTATTAGTAGTTAGTTGCAAATATTGTGATTTTAATGCTACAGCAACAATAACAAACAATGAACTATTTACCACTACGAATGCTGAATCAGCTGCCATGGCTTTGTACTTCCTATGATGTACGTACGTAATATTCGCAGGATTGCTGTTGCAGTACAAACACCGTAAATAGAGTAAAATATTTTAAAGTTCAATTCAGACATCGGCTAGAAAGAACGTTTAACCCCCGCCCGCACGCCGAAGTAGCTGCATGCCTGCGCTTCTGTCCTATTTCTGTACAATTTTTTTTCGTTTGCGACTCTACAGGCTACAAAATGTATAGATTTCATATTTTTCAGTGGATTTAGTTTTGAATATCAATGCATTTGCAACGCTAATGGAAACAATAAACATCAAATCATATCAAAGTATAGTTGTATAGCCCTCCTATCCTTACTGGTACGTACGTAAGCATTGCATTATTCTTCTTTCAATCGTCTGATCGAATAGGTTTGAAATCTTGTGTAATTATGCACTACACAAGTTTGAGCATTGCAGATAGCTTCAACTTTATCGGCCAACATATCCACATCCATAGAGTTTGCGTTTGCCCTTATGCTCTTTATGAAACAAACTTCCTTACTTTACAATCAAGTTATGTTATACAGTTATTGCCTTAAAAATTGTCCACATACAGAACACGATAGTTGTTTTTTCTGTTTTCTATACTTTTTACAACTATAAATGATTAAAGAAAAACCACATACCGCTACTAGTTTCATGCTGATAAAAACCTGGCCAACGTCACAACCGCATGGAGAGCACAGTTCACAATCGGAGCTTCATTCCATAAACCATCCATCCATGGAATATGTCCTAACAAGAAATGAAAACCATAATTAAATCCCCGTCAAATTAGATGCTTTTATTTTACTTACATGCTTGCGAAGGTTGTGTCTACCGCACGCACACTATCGGGCTGTGGGACACACAACAGGCGATAGTTTAGGATTAACAGGCATGGCGTGATTGCATCTTAAAAAATCTACACATTTCACGCTTACGGATAGAGTATCGCTAATGGAAGCCGTTGTAACCTTCGTGGTAACGCAGTGGGTGTCACCGGCGTTACTAGCGGACGAGGTGTCGTAACTGAAAGTGGTGATAGCAACGTTGTTGGCTGAGCCGATCACCGAAATCGTGGTGGCATCATCGGTAGCATCGGCGCTCCGGGAAAGACTACGCCCATGCCCGGTACGGTCTGAATTTGCGTGATTAACCCACCTGTTTGTTGCAGAAAAAAATGACAGAGAGAAGCAAACGCAAAACGGACGATTGTATTAGAAATGGTTTACTGGATACTAGCTCACCATTAAACGTAAAACTAGATTATTTGATTTTGGGGATTTCATTCATTTGTATTTATTCCGAACCAAAACGACGCTGCTAATGGTGATGGTGGTGATTGTGGTTGTGATGGTAGTAGCAGTAGTAGCATAAGTATTAGTAATAGCGATTATATTAAAAATAGCAGTAATAAAAGTAAGTAAAAATGTATTACACAAAAACAAATCATTGTCAAAATTATAACATTATTCATAACAGCAACGACAACGTGATATAGAACACGTAATGATATAGAACATAGATACGTATAACAATTTGTTTGCTTATCTGCTCGAGATGGTCTCGTTTAGTACTGCCAGATTTTGTATGTGTTTCCAACCACATGAATCCAAATGAGACCACTTTGAAGTACGAAGTTATCATTAGACCACACATTATTATTGCATTGTTATGCTGAACCATAGTACCTTTCATTATATTATTAGTTCATGGTTCAATCATGACCTAAGTACCCTACAAATATGAAAGCAAAATAATTACCACAAAAATACACCAATGGCACCGAGAATTATTTGAAGACTGTGAACTACTAGATTTATGGTCGTGAAAGAGGATCATTAATTTGAATTAAACAAAATACTACTAATAATATACACACACACACACAAACACAGATAAACCCCAAAATAATCTACATAAATGTACAGTTCATACACAACCAAGAGCATTATTGTATTAGAAAGAACGTTATGTAAGCTAAATAATCGAAACAGTATGTGAAGAACACTAAAGTAGGACATACAACGCGTGAAAAATTAGTTCTACATTGTTAAAATCTAACTATCGGTATTAGCTTTCATCTAGTATACGTTATAGATGAAAAGGTTGGCATCATATCTAAGCAAAGGAAAAGCTTCTAAACATATTGCAAACATTAAACACATGTTACTCAACTTGGGAGAAACTAAACCTAGGACACACGCACACACTCGAACGCACTCACACAGTACACATACAATATTACTACCAGACAGGGTAGAATACACATGAAAGTGATGTTAGTAGTATTTTTATAGGCTTATCTTAGACACGGGGGAAGAGTGGTAACAGGTATGAAACTATCATCCATCCCTTTATAATATTTTTTTCATTTTTCATTTCTCGATTGTACTGCACTGGTGTCCTGCAAAAGAAAAAGAGACAACAACAGGAATCGGCACTGTGTGGATGATCTTTTACCAAACCCAACAAACATCGCAGGCAACTCGTATCGATCAGGACTACTCTCGAATACCGCAATGGAATGTTGGAATGTTTCTTTGATTAGTGTTACTTTTCATCCCATCCTTCCAGTTACAAATACTCCAATCATCAACATCGGACAAATGACAGCGGTAACACATACTAATAGCAAGTGATCAATAGCAAAGAAGAAGAATACACAGCATGCCAAACGCTAACCGAACAGAAAAGCAACTGATATTAATTCGTAAGTACGACAGAACATACCTATTTTCTTACACTCGTATTTAAACAGAACGCGGTAATAATTTATCGAACATAACTGGTATACGGGCTGTTAAGAAAAGTGACTTTTATAATGTAAATGATTTATTCCTTAATTTAAAATCATTTTCATAAAATCATTGTTACATCTTACTGATTTGCCATTACTCTTTATACTTAGACTCATTTTTTACTCACGGTAAGAGCATTTTCATTCGCTATTGCACAAGAATGTAACGCTTTCGATCTACCTAATTTACGAAGCACGACAGCAAACGAAACAAAACTCTAATTTAAACGTACGCATAACACATGCATCTAGTGAAGGTCAGAAATATGATAGATACATATAGCATATACAGTGCACAGCAGTAACGACACTTATTCAAACCTTTTTTAATGGAGGCAGTACCAACTCTTACTGTACACAACAGAAAACCGCGTTAAATAGAAAATTGCATTGTTATGTAAATTTAACTTAAACCGATCTAAAAATGATTACGAAAAGAATTAGAAAATACTCACCATGAAATGAAAACGATTGAATAGAAACAATCATGTAGATAAATTTGAGTATAATTAACTATATCAACTATCAAGCCGATGTAAACGAAGAAATCTTTAATAAAGCCAATCAGAATTATTCAGAACGTTATTCTAAGCAGTCGGAAGGCTATGGTGAATTGCATTCAACATAAATAATGAAAGTAGCAAATATGAACGATAACGTTGTGCAGTAAAGGTTCATTGTTGTGCGTTATTAATGCCGGCACGTCGTCCAGCACGAGGAATGTATAGATGATACAATCCTTTCTACTGACAGAGTTTAAGAGTTTATCTTTCCGCTACAAATACGCGACATGTATATTTATCTTCCCATAAGTAGTATATTCACAAACAAAAAACTGTACGGTACAGTGTTACAGAGCACAACGACAGCAAAACGGTTTGCAATGTCTCGTAATAAGCACACCGTTTGGATTAATCCGTACTGCCGTTGGGATTAATTTTTTCAAGCGTTAAACTGGTGCGCACTCGCATTTCCTAGCGACTGGATACGGGGAAGAGATGAGTGAAGCGGTACCACTCGTTTAGCAAGCTTGCGCAGAATGTAACTAGTATAATTGGAGTTAAAACTGTAACAACACGGAAATGCACTTACATAAAAGAAAACCAGCAATTATCAATTCAAAATCAACCAATACATTCACACGAAAGAGAAAGTAGTGTTTCCAAACAAGTGACAATGAGAATGATGTATAGCTAACATTAGTGTGAAAAGAATAAATATTACAGTCTATATGAGTAAAAGGTATGTGCCTCGCTATTATACCTTGGGCGGACACAGTTTGCGCACGAGCAAATCTCGAGTGCGGTGAACTCGAATTTGTGAGACGTCATTGCACTGTAGAAAATACACGGGATACAATAAGATAGCAGAAGGAGATGACACCAATAAACACGGTATGATATTGATTTGCTTCGTTAGAACAAGTTAGAATAGAATTAGAGTAACGTTTTTTTTTTTTTGTTCCACAGGGGACGCAAAACCAGAGGTATGGCAAACGGTACGTCTCGGACGCGAAATAACCCATGACATTGCTGTACGCTCTATTCGATGAGAATTCAATCCAAGCTAACTCGCGGCATATTATGTGGTTGTGTGTATGTAGGTGTATATTTGTTCAAGTGATCTGCATCTGTTCAACGTTTCATGACAACTGGTGCAAACTTTACTAATATCTTATGAGTTCGAAATTGTTTTTGAGCAATGTACGAAATTATACATTAATATATTTGAAGCATAATGTAAACAAAATTCAACTGAATTATTCAATGAACCATGCTACGTGAGAATAATAAAGTTTCTTATATATTTAAAGTAATGCGTGGAAGAAACAAAAAATAAACAACCTACACGGATTTTTTTTTCTGTATCATACGTTCGTCGACACATACACCTGAAGAACAACAATCCGCTAATTGAACGGAAAACTGCATAAAATAATTTGTCTAGCATGTGGAAGCAACTTGAACTAAAACGTGTGTTTATCTCATCTTCTTGTATTTGGATTCTGTAATGTAAAACACTGTGATGAAAACGACCAATCTACATGAGCTATAACCATAGCTTTAGGGATTATTCCAATATGATTTGTGTTCTAGGCAGACTCTTTCAGACAGACGCCTAAACAACATTCTTTCAGATTTGCAATGTGTTGTCTATTTACATGGTTCTTAGAAACTTATTCTGTTTATTTGATACGCAGTGCACGACAATATTTATACAATACAACATTATTTATAGATATTTTTTGCAGTTCTTTTATTTTTGCAGCTATTTGTTAATCTCTTGTCCTTAGTGATAGCTTTATTGAAAGAAAAAGTAGTTAGGTAATTCGTGATTCTAACATGGGTACAGAATGTGTTAGAATTACGATTTTCTCTATCTGTCTGTCTGTCTGTCTGTCTATCTGTCTCGAGAAAAATAAAAAGACATTCGTTTCACAAACTGTTGTTCATATACAATGAACATAAAAAAGACCACTTCGTAGTGCCATACCAAATTTGAAGTACAGTCATTTATTTCAAAACAATAAAAATTACGCCAGTTTACGAAATCTCCAGTCATTCTTCTAACGTTACTGGTATTAATGCAGAACAACTAGTAATATGCTTCTGGTTTCGACGACTGAATGTTTCTCTATCTTTACCATAAATATACCAAAAAAGAGCAGATCGCAAATTTCGAAAATATCGAAATGGTTGTAGTTATTTTCCAATAATTTAATTACTTGAACTCATTCATTTGTTCCATACATAAAATGACCCTGCGAAACAAAACATTCTGCCATCTGAGCAGAATGTCGTAATTGCCGTGTGTCTCGAGTCACACGATTGGACCAGAACGTATTGAAACAGACAGCAGCAGAATCAATTATGGTCAAATTAAGTGTATTTCGATGGTATCCGATGCATGCATACTGAGTTATATTCCAGAGATGAGAAAATACTGTCCCCGAAAGGATATGGGCCCATTGTGTTCCGTTAAGCTACCCACAAAAAATGAACCAGATGATAAGCTTACGAATGATATGATCGTGTTTTACAGTACAAAACCCAGCACAAGTTGCTTAAACAAAAACAAAAGAAAGTATGCGTCATACTCGGTTGTATGATTGTCATTTTAACGTAAGCTTTTTAAATGCCAAACAGCGTTATATCTAAGGTAAATTCATACGTGGATCAACATTTGAGAACCATTGTTCGAGGTGTGTGGAGCACATAGCTGTGGAAATAACTCCTTTTCCCAGTGTCGTTCTATTTTGTTTCGTGATTGACGGCATCAGTTTGTACAATACTATCGCTCTATCGGTAGACACTTAAGTTTTTCTAGCTATGTACGGATGTTCTATCCGATTCCTTTGCACTGTGTTTTACTCGGAAGTATCGGAAATTGATGTATATCTGGGGCTTACTATCTTAAGCTATTCATGAAAATAGCACAGAATTTAGAATAATTAACTGTGCGCCATGTAAGGAGAATTATGATCACTGGCGATAGTATTGGTTGTACCTACCTGGACCGAGACCCATTTGGGGAGGACCAGGGCGAAGCATGTTTCCTCCTAGGAGCGCCAAGTTGCCACCACCCGGTGGGCCAAGCGCCAATCCCTGGCGCATCATTGGCGGCATCAGCGGTACAGGACCTCCGAGTGTAACAGGAACCTAAAGAAAATGGATCAAACATACAAATAACATATCAGCATCTCGCAACTATTCAGTAAAGATGTGCAGGAACTAGTGCGAATCGTTTGACAGTTGAATGCAGTACAATCACTACGCAAATGTATGATACTTATCTTGAATGCTTTTACCGATTTACCACCAAAAAAATTACTTAAATGCGCGCGCACACTCACACATACATAATCAGCGCAAGAATATATATATCCTACAGACCCGCATTCTTCGCCATTTAATCAAATGGTCACTCGCAAAGGACAACCACAACCATTCCTGATACTTACTGCGCTGTACTATAAATCTACAGAACTACAAAAACATCAACCGTACAACTAGCACTACAAACACTACATCAATATAGTAAACTGACCATTCCGATTGGCATTCCAGGTCTGCTGGCGGCAGCTGCAGCAGCATTCGCCGCAGCTGCATTCGCTGCCTGGAATCGTTGAATCATTGCCGCACGATTCAACTCCTCGATCTGTTTTTGGTGATTGGCCGCGGCAGCATGAGCATGCGCTATCACGGCTGCTTGCTGAAAAGCGCACAAAAAATAACGATCACATATCCCGCATGTATCAAGCATATAGTCAATCATATGGAGAGCAGCATAGTGGCGAATTGATTAAATGATATTCCACATTTTAAAAATGGCATTGGGAGACAAAAAGAGAAAAAATAAACTCAGATAGTGGTGAAAGGAGGGTGGTCTTAGGCACAAACTTTATAAAAAAAAACGAGTGAGGTAACAAAAACAAAATGGACGGTTCTGTCGTTCGGTGTAAAAAACTGAGCATGTTTCCTTGAGTCAAGATCGGTGTTTGGTATGTCAGATATACCAAATACCAAAGGTTGAAACTGAAATATTCTTATAATTTATAAAAAAACTCTATTTCATTTCATTTTACATCTCCCACATTCTAGAGAGCATAATAAAACTATTATTCGAAACAAAATCCGCCAAACAGAATGGTCAGGAATGTTCATACGGTAGTAGTATACAGGTTTGCATTAAATTATAGCCGAAACAAACTGCTTCACCAGTCAATCAACGTTCAGGCAAGGATAAAACACGATCTTATTGGAATCCATCATTGGTGAAAGCATTTGAAGAAAAGAAATCGAAGCATAGAAGGTTAATACCCACACACCCATGCAAAAATGACCGAATTGTGTTTATAAAAACTAAAAACAAAATTCAACGTATAACAAAGTCTACGATAATCAAGTCACATTAAAACACAAAAACTCTTCTGGCTAAAATACAATCTGCCCAAACACAAAACCAATTACACTGATTCAATGCCCCGCTTCTTTACTGCTTGCATTGTAATACCAAATTTAAAGTAACAAAAACACGACTAACCTTATATATTGAACGTGAAAATATGTGTATAATTTTTCGTGTACCAATACACGCACCATATTAGTAAATATTGTAAGAGAAACAACAACAGTACTGCAGAGTTATAAACGATGGGAAAGACGAAACTATTAGCAAAAAACATTAAGAACAACCGTGTCCAACAGAGCAAAACCTACGACGCCACCGAGTGGCCGCAAGTGGCGCGATAACGCAGCCGAGCACATCAAAATCAAGGAACAAATCTGCTCACGCACCATATGTCAACACTAAAGAAAAGCTACTCAGTGGAAAGTTAGGAAAGGATAGAGAATGGCATAAACGACAGAGGTAGGTGGATGGGGAGGTTGCGTGATAAAGGGAAGAAGAATCAACAAGCCAACGATGTGCGAGAAAGAGACCTACCTCCTGCGGGGACATCATCCGATTGTCTTTCATCGTGGCGGTCGTTTGCGTGTTGGATACAATCGACGCCGTGCCAGGCGAGGACGAAAATGGCGACAGTTGCTGCTGCTGCTGCTGCTGTTGTTGTTGCTGTTGTTGCTGCTGATGTTGTTGTACCGCCTGTTGTTGTTTCAGTTGCGCCTGTGCTTGCAGTTGCTGCTGGGCCGCAGCGACTGCCGCTGCGACCTGTGCCTGCTGCTTTTCCTGCTGCTTCTGCTGCAGCATCTGCTGGGTGGCTTGCTGTATTTGCTTCTGGTATTGGGGCTGCCGCGCCCGAATCTCTTCCAAGCTGAGGTCCTCCGGTGGATGAATAATCTTGGACGTGCCGACAGTGCCCGCGGCCGGTATCACAGTTGAGCCTGCAGCTTTAGAAGCATCACCACCACCCAACCCGTTATTGCCGCTATTGCTTGCTGCTGCCGCCGCCGAAATTGCGCTGTTGGTCGTTGGCGGGGCACTTATCGTGGCGGAACTGTACGCCGGGAAGGTCGGTTTCGAAGTGGTAGGCACGGACGCGGCACTAGCGGCGGCGGCTGCGGGGAAGAGAGGTCGCGGAGCGGTCGCCATCATTGTCGGCATCATCTGCATCCCGGGTGGCACCATGTACGGATTCATGCCACCCATGGCGCCCATCATCGGGTTCATTCCGTACGCTGCCTGCAAATGCGGTGGCATCATATTCTGCATCTGCATCATACTCTGCGGTATTGACGCTGTAAGTACAAACATTCCTACATTCAAAACCGATCAATCGGCACAAGCGCGAAAAAATTATCTTACCCTCCGGTTGCTTCATCTTCTTGTGCGCCGGTTCTTCCTCCTCCGACTCTGAGCGATTGCCATTCTTTTGCTTCTCGTGCTCACGAATGTCTTCCGGAGGGATGCCCTCCATGCCATAGATTTCGATTACAATATTTGACCGGTTGGGAAGTGAATTAGGAACCTTGTCGATCGATTCCTTGTGGACCTGCATACAATGTATCGAAAGGCCGGGACCGGTGTACAGCTTTTTGTGACAAATATGGCATTTGAAGTGTTTTGCCTTTTGATGTTGCACTAAAATCTTCTCATCGTCAAATTCTCTGTTGCAATACCTAGGAGAGAAGGAGAGCAAGAGGGGAAGAAACACCAGGAAGGTGCAAACCATCGCTAAGGAAAATATAACGCGAACAAGCAGTAGCGAACGATCAAAACATAGTGTTATGTAATTTTAAAACTAAACTATGGCATCGTGTTCCGTTGATTGTTCAGACTTTGGCATAAAAATAGGCACGCTAGCCATGATTTTATCATTGCACAGCCAAGCGACAGAAGATGGCGGCAGGGGTTCGGGAGGGTGATGTAGTAAATACAATTTATAAAAGGATACCAGCACCAGGGTTTCGATGCCTTCTTCTTCTTACGCCCCATTCTGCGGTTTTATAGGCTACACGTGCAGTATTAGCTCACAATCGTAAATTATCAATTTCTCTCAAGAAATGGTACGTTCACAAATCGTGCTGCTTCGATGCCTCACTGACGTAGATAATCTCCGTCGGTTCTGTGTTCAGGTGGCCCACGATGCCGTGAATTTCACAACATGCCACGCGTAATCTGCTGTGACTCTTTGATGTTAACGAAGTTAGAGTAGTAAACAAAACTTTTATCTCGAATTTAACAAGCACAACTCCACAATTTATCGAAAAAGTTAACTTTTTTATCAGGGCGTTGTGGATTTTTCACCAGTGTTCGCTCTAACTATGTCAAGCAAGACTCAGGTTGGCGCATGTCAAACTAATTGGAAAATACAAGAAAAAGCAGTTGACAGTTGACAGCAGCCGATCCACCATTGGTGCTGATCGTGATTGTTTTGATGTTGTGTTGATTTGCAAAGATTCATTTTCTAATATTACCATGAGAAACTATTGCAAAAACCATTTCACGAGGAGAAAGGTAATGGGTTGAAGTTTACATTATCGAATTCTCATTGCAATGTCCAGTGATTTAAATATACTGAACTGGCGTCTGTAAAATGTCCCACTATAGGGCGATTTCCGAACAATGTTGATCCCACCTCCAGTTTTACCCACTTTTAGACAGTTATAAAACTGACATGCAGATCTGCAGCATTTTATTTTTAAATCCTGTTACTGGATCAATCATCTATGTATTCATTTTAGATTAAACTACTTGAAACAATAAAGTTAAGATTTGAAAAAATGTGGACATGCTTTGTGTTGGAGTCTGGTAACATTTCAAAAGCATCATGACCTTTTAACTAAAAGAAGCGTTAACGAAAATGGTATTTAGTTTATGCTGGCAAGTCAAATACTTCACTTCTGCGGGCACAGTGCAGTCGAAGAGTTTGCTGGTCATATTTTTAATTAAAATAATAAATTAAATAATCATACTTACTATATAAAATTAGATAAAACTTTAGCTGATCAAACTAACCAATAAGGTGAGCATGTTTACACTGCATGTTGATTATTTTTTTACAATAATATGTACTATTTTTGTGGTGCATTTTCTTCGAAATTTAAGGTACGAGATTTCCTACTTTTTCTAAATAACATAAGAGTATGAATTTATGGAACTGGACATAAATATATCAAAATAAAAAACATATCGGAATGAAATGAGAAATAAACTAATTTACGAAAAACTTTACTTCCATGTTATTTAAGTTTCCATGGTCATCCTATTCAACTTGCACCATTCGTAATTAGTACGCATCCAAAAATGGTACTTTAAAAGTACGCAGCCAAATGCTAAAGCTGCGTTCTGACATCAATAAGCAAACAAGCATTTCGAAGAAAACAATGTCTGATAGGTAGCTTTATTGTTCAATGTATGAAGTATGTAATATAACAGAAGTAGAGTTCCCAAACAAAATTCCTGTGTTCAGTTACTGTTCAAATATATAATAGATGTTGCATTACCCCAATCAATTAAAATAAACAAAGCAGATAAATTTTTATTACAAATTATTCTGCGACAAATGCAACTTAGTATGAATTAGTATATGAAGCTGTTTTTAATTTTTTTAATTTATTATGTTTTTACATGTTTCAAAAACGTACTAAAAGAAAGCATCGTTCACATATTGTTGAAATAGGTTAAACTTTAACTATCGTATAAAAAATACTACTCGCTCAACGAATTCGTATACACGTAAAAAAATGAATTATAACTTATGAAGGCCATGTTTCAAAATCCTCGTTATAAGAATAAAAGCATAAATACAATTGCACCATGTATTACGTACCCATATTCATTTCAGCCCCAACTACATCCATCTCTTGAAGTCTGTTTTTTTTTTCATTTTATCTACCGTTTAATTTTTCAGAACCGTTGTGCCGCTCACAACGCTCATTTATGATTCTTGCCAATGTGCTTATCCTGTAAGTATCATGTATTTCCCGAATAGGTTTACTAGGTGACATTGAACACGGGCGCGCTAAAGAACAGTTGGGTATATTTTTAGCTCCGATGCAGAGATCCATGATGCATTTTATCTGGTGGCAGCAACTTTTAAAGCTATTTTTGTACACAAGGCCAGGCGAAACTGCAGGGGTCATTGCTGCACGATATTGTCTTTATCGCTCATTTCTTAAAGCCCTCGTTCCAATCGCTTGAAATAAAATTGTTCTGCAAAACTGCATACCTTCCGGCATTAAATGTTCTCCGTTCATGGAACAATCGCGGGTGATTGTAGATGTACAGTACAAGTCAGTCACCGTGAATATTGATGGCAGTTTTCTGGAATGATTTATTTTTCCATTATTATTATTCACTTTGTGTGAAGCTTAAGGATTCTAGCTACCTGTAACTACATAAAATTAACAAACATACATAATTTGTTGGATTCAAATTTTATATATTCTCTTAATCTTAATCTAAATTCTAGTTAATCCTTTCCTTGTGGGTATCGTTCGAGAATCAGTGTATTGCTCTGAGCAATCTAAGTATGAATTATGAAGGTTTACGATGAAATGTTCGAGTCTAGCAACAACCCACATGTCGGAGTGAGAGGAACACGGTACAGAGCTTGCATTGTACTTTCGGAATTCCATTCTTAAAGTAGGGATCGTCGTTGTTAATTTAAATAACAGAGGCATATGATTTGATGACCCTCGATTTCAGTTAGAGATTAGATGAAAGTCTTTGATGGAAGCAATGTTACATTAGAGTTTTGATTTTTAAACGATTTGCTAAGATACATTCGGGCAATGAGCGATAAAAAGCAGAACAGTTGCTGTTGGTCGTACGCAGTAGCGCGAGCTTTTCGATGTGCAGCCGATCTTTATAAAAATGCGGGGTGCCGCTCAGCAACGAACCTGGAAATAATTGATGAAATATTTTTACCCTTTTTTATTACAGGATCGAAGCAACGGATGCGTCCATCAACTGACGACGAGTTTGGGAGACTATTGGTAGCTATCATTTGTCTTCCAAACAAAGAGAGATACTCTATCTCCTTGTAAACAACAAGGTCCAACATGGAGATCTAATGAAAAACATGGGCCGATCACCATCAGCAGCTTGTCCTGTATGCTCATTAGACGAGTCTTTGGAGCATAAATTTGTTAAATGTTCAAGGGTATCGACTGCGTGGAAGACTCTGCTACAGGCGATACATGACATCGTTCCCAACTTTTGCCCGTCATTCATGTCCCTCCGTTTACCTGAGCTATATAGCATAAGTCCAGGTAAACGGATTCCTATCCTACGTTTGTTTGCTAATTACATCATCCACATCGTTGGCAACAACGATGCTGTGATCGATATAGATATCCTTAAATGTTCATTGTAACCCCTGTGCTTTCGTTTACCCACTCTTACATGTACTGATATTGTTGACTAGTTTTAAGATGTTTATAAATAAACATTGTTTTTATAAAAAAAAATTACATATAAAAAGTGCCGAATTAAATGGCTAAATGTTTTGTTTGGTTTCCGATTTTTAATTAAATTCGGTTGGTTTTCGATAAATTGAAATTGATGTTCTTGGATTGGATTGGATTATGAATTTATCGTAACAATAACGATTTTTTAACATGGATCGATATCGGAACAGCATATTATATACATACTTTTAAGGATATTTAAAATATAACTAAAAATAGTAAATAAAAACACACAAAAACATTACAACAACAAACCTAAAGAACAACATACCAAAGGAATAGCAAAGGAAAATATTAAAAAGTGATTTGAAAATTTATCTATTTGTTGAAAACGGTTATTTGTTAAAAAAAAGTTTACGTAAATTTTGTGAAAGTTATACAGGGAAAACGTTTAACAATGGCGAGTAATGTAGTTAAAGTTTTAGAAAAATTTACAAAATCTATAAAAATTTTAATTGAAACACTATGTAACACTATAAAAATCTTTTAACTACAATTTGCATTTTCAGTATTTTATCAGGTGTTAGTATAGTTATATTACGCGATGTACATGCTGTTTTATAAATACAATGAAAAAAGGTAATAATAACAAATCAATGAACTTGTCGAAACCGCCATGCTTGAATAACTGTAATGCACGAAACATTAGTTCCATTGTTCATATCATATTACCTAACTTTTAATCAAATTTTCCTTTAGTTAAATAATGTGGAGTTCTTTATTTACAATTTATTGTGTAAATACAGGGATGTTTATCTAAAATATTTATAAAAGGTAGTAATGTTTAGCTAGCATTAGAGTTTAATTAAGCATTTAATAAAAGCTAACGTTTGATTAACAATTTAACATTTTTAAACGTTAAAAAAGTACATTCATGTAATTACTAATCTATATTCTATCTACTATTTTTGTCAGTATGAACGGAATAGTCTTGTGGAGACATTTAGCATTTTTTGAATCTTAAACAGCATCATAACAGAACATTAGCGATACATACACAGTAAATAAAAACAACTTTAAGCCATGTTTAAAAAAATAAGTTAAAACACATTTACATGTATGATTGAATTAATGAATTATTTATTAATGAATTAATGAATTATTTATACTCAAAATAATGTTGAAAAATGTTGTTTCAAACAAAAAATAAAAACAAAAATGTTATGTGAATGCTTAAATTGGTAAACTTATCTAATTTTATTCTTGGCAGCCTTTTGCTCGCGTCGATAGAAACTTTTTGTTGAATTACATGCTCACTTTGGGTTTTAGTAGAGCGTTAGTAGAGTGTCAGATCAGTCCTTCTCCTAGATCGATATGAACAGATCCCTTACTTCCTCTTTTTTGATTCGAGAATCCGTTGGTAATCCATTTTCCATGCCCCTTTCCATTTAGCATCCTCTCATCACTAAGCAGGAAAGCACATACGCTGGCTACATTACCCACAAAACAGAAGCCTTGTTCTCATGTATGAACCGCCTATGGCATATAACCACCTGTATGACCCAATGTGCTCAATCAAAAGCAACATATACTTGTATAGCTTCATTGCAATTATTAGCTATCCTGAAAGAAGTAAGCTTATTTTCCCTTCAATTGTTTGAAAGCATTTATGAAAACATTGAAAGCAGAGTATCGAAAATCGAGTTCGATCGAGTTCGAGCACCAAACCGACGAAAATGCTCAAGCCTACGGGATCGGTGAGTAAGCAAAAACCATTACCACCCCTAATGTGACCGTACCGTGTATCGGAACACGCCAACTTAGGAAGAAAACCCCCTTCAATTGGCCTTCTTCTTTAACGCGGAAAACTCCACGCGCTATCTCCTCCAAATTGTAATTGCAGAGCAATAATAAGAACGAGACTGAAAGTCTCGAAATCTTGGAGTTAATGTACTGATCTTGACATTTTCAGCTATCTTTGCATCGATTGCCTCTTAAAAACGCCTCGCAAATTGTTTTCTAAAACTATCCCAATTATGGATAATTGCTTAATAAGGTTTATATGCAACTGTTAGTAACTCATTTGTGATAAGTTAGTGTAGCAGTTTCTCAACAATATCAGGTATGTTAAAAATGTGCCATTAGAAATAACTAATTGGCTTATTTATGAAAAAAGTATTCGAGCTTCGAATAAGCTTTGTTCATTTAACTTTTTGTAATCCTTTTTTTGTTTCAATACACGACAGGCAAGTGTGTGTAAGTGGCAACGCCTATAGGGCGTTATAATCAACATAAACTTGTATCCAAAGTAAACGATTTTTGCTTCAATTTGTATCAGCATAATGACTAAACGTTTATTTTAACGCATTTTGCTTTTTTTACGAACAGAGAAACAAAGATGTTACAATAGCTGTAATAGTCTAAACAGGTCTAGTCTAATTTTGAAATGCTAATAACTTTGTTCATTTTTTTATTTGTTGTCAACGTTCTGTTAAAGTTACAAAAAAAAGAAAAACCTCCATAAAATATGAGCAGACTCAATAAATTTATTAAAATGATCTTTGCGCTTTTTGGCAGACATTAAAAATAAATAAACTTCCACCACGAAAACGAGTCATATATATGATATTATTATGATATCACCGTTTTTTTTTCAATGGAAAACCAACAAGTATAATAAATCAACGAAGATAGGTCATGGAAAGTAAAAAAATACAACAATTTCGACAGCATTTAAAATGCAAATTTTAATTTGTTAAGACTTGAATACTTTGTAAGATTTATAGATTTTAGGGGTTATTTAGTGTGAAACTTTAGTATCATTACAAACTTATCCATTACTGAAGTAAAAATACAAATTTATAATATCTTAAACATATATTTCCATGTGTTCATATAATGAATGTTTCCATATAATTTCCATGTTCTTAAGTATGTATGTTACAGTCAAACAATTAAGCTCGAATGAAATATCGGCCTAAAGATTAAAAACAAGTCATCCAGGCCCACTCTTTGAAAATCTCTTTCAATGTGAAGATGAACAAGGCTGTTCTTTTGAATGATTACAGATTTTACTTTTTTTTTTGTTTGAATTCTAAATGGCACTAACAACACAATGAAGAAGTCACGTGTAGACAAAGCAGCGCCGCTCCAACGGACCAGCGTTGCGTTGTACCGTTGGGTTCTTGAATGAGCTGAAGTGCACATGATAAGAGTTTAATTTATTTTCCGTTTTTTTGCCGTGCTGCTCCTACACTAGCTCGTCAGACCATCGTTTGGACAACGGAAATGCGAGATTCAATGGCCCAATCCGGGGCATTTGTGGCGGGAAAATCGTATTTCGGAGCAGCTAATACGGACGTTAAAAAATAACGGGCTGCTCAGCGCCTGCTCGAATTGTAACTATCAATTTTCAGCAAACCCTTTTGGTCCGGGTGTTTGCAGTCGAAACCGGTACGAGCTTATCGCAAACCTCCGACAAAACGTCTCGTCCCATCTCGGGCAAGTGTGATCTTCGTGAAAACAGTGACCAACGATTTTAGTCCAACTTGCGGCATCGCACGATTAACAAGAATTTGTGACACAAAAAATGGACGCGCTTTCGTAAGGTTGGATTTATTTTCCATGCATATAATTCTCGCGACTTTCACCACAGGACCACTCCTGATGATTCATTCGGTCGGTAACTAACAGTGGTAGTAAAGCCGTCTCCCGTTTCCCTTTTCCGGTGGCCTATTTTTGTTTCGGACTCAGTTTTTCCAACTAACCCTCGCCCCAGCCGAGCATGCTAATTTAGGAAAGCCCTTTGCCTCCCTCGCCACGGCCGCAACGCAACGAATTTGGAGTCGGAGTCGGCCTCCGAAAACGGTAACGTCGATATCGGATATCGGTGGTAGCGCGTTCGTGACTGTGGCTTTCCGCAGTGTTTGAGGGGTGCTGCTGATACGGACGAACGATGTGCCGCTCGGAACGGCCGCCGAACTTGGGATGGGATTAGTAGAGGTAGGGGGGCCGGGTGGTGGTCTGCGCACCGACAGGGGAAGCATAAGAAATTGACACAGATAGGGAGAGAATTTTCTAACTTGCTGTTCCCCTCGGTAGCCAGTTGGTGTCGTAGTGTCGTCGTGATTGTTGTTATTTTCGCTGCCGCTTTTAAACGGGACGAATATCGTTGCCAGTCCGTGTTGTCGAGTCCGTGTCCCCAAACACGCAAACGAGTTGCCCCGGGTTCAGTACTTGTCCAACGGTCGGTCGGGCGTGATGCACATCATGCGATTTCCGCTTCCATTACGAAACGCGCGGCCAGCTGTGGTCCCGGTGTGCTCCGATATGGAAAGCTAACTGGAGTGTCCTTCAGCATACCGTTACTGTGAAAATCTGGAATGTCTGGATTGTACGGAAAAGAACAAATCGTTAACTAAGAGAAAGCCATCGGAACGAGTGAAGAGATGCTTCAGACAAAAATCCACTAACGAAGCACGTACTCAGTATCACTCCGGGTACCGGGTTCGATCAATCTACGGCAAAACCTCAGACGGTGAGGATTCGAGCGCCACCTTTGAGTTTTCCCACCTTCCTTCTCCCACCCAAAGCCAAGACCAAGAAAAGCCGTACCTATTCGGGCGGTTGTTTGGCAACACAACCGCAACAGCTCGAAGACTGTATGTGACCAACGAGAACGGCTTCACAACAGTGGCGGTGGCACCTTCACCCCCGCGAAAAACCACCCTCCCAGCGAAATCGGGCGGGTGGCGAAACGTGATCCGAGCGCCCATTTCTGATACAGTTCCCGAAAGAAACCCGATACGCCCGTCGACACCCTCTCACGTAAGACGCGCAGCGCTGGGTGGACGTTTTAGTATACGTCCTCCAAGCCCGGCCCAGGAAGTGGAGCTTGAAGTGGGGAATCGTGCGGCTGGCAAGAGATAAGCGAGTGTGATAAGAAACCCGACGCGAAACCGCTGCTGCCCGTAACAAAACGCTAGTGCCACGACGGACGACCACGATGACGACGACGACGACGACGACGACGCCTTCGACTTCGGGTTCGGCGTCGAGCACGGCGTAAGATAGTGAAGGAAGGATTTGCTACAAGGAGGACAAACACCACCACCACCACCACCTCCATCGGTGCCACCGTTCGTCGCGTATTCTCACGGGAGGGTGGGTGAACAGTTTGGTGAAATTTCCCTCTCGGTCGATGGGACGAATCATCTTCTCCCCAGAACGCTACTAACCCGGGTATCAGTGAGCTTTCATCCGGCGTGCGGTGCAGAACGTGTTTTGGCACCGGGTGTGCTAAAGAGTTTTCCTGCCCCCGAACGCGACACGGCGTAGCGCTTTTCCACGGGTCAGCCTGTACGGATTGGGATTGAATTCCTGTGCTTCTGTGAGAAATCATCCACGCGGGACTGTTTTTTAGGTAAGAATGACAGAAAATAATCAATTAATTTTTGTTTAATTCTGGTGTTAAATTGGTGCGAAAGAAGCAGTGCAACATCGAACGAACGTATGCTTTTCGAACAAAGTATTAGAGTTTAAAGCTTATTGATACGATGTTGGCATCGTTATCGCTATATGGCGCGGTTGTGTTGTCATGATCGTTACATTAATCTCATGTACATAATTCTACTAACAAGATGTTATTCAAGACTTTGGTGCATGTGAAAGTGACACGATTTTCGTCGATGTTTGATCGATGTCCCGGCAGAGTTTGAAAAAAAGTGTGATATGTGTGTTGGTGATCGAGGAGTAGTGATGCAGTTTCATATTTTTGCTTCATTTTGCCTCAAATGAATTGAACATTTTACAACTATTAGCTTGTTCATTATTATCCTTTGATTGTTTTTCTCAAGTGTTGGTGTAAAATAATTGAATATTTTTTATATGAAAGTTCTAAGACCTGAATTTTTTAAAAAGTACTTTTTAAAAAGTGGATTTTTTAAAGTCGGGTAAAAATAAAGAGCAAGAAAAAAGAAGAAAAAAATAATTCAAAATTATTTTATTTTAAATGTATGGTTGCTTAGTTAAATTCTGCGATAATTTTTACTTTAGCAGTGCTATAAACGCAGTTCTTTAAAATCATATCCTAATCATTCAAATGTGATTTATGTCATTAGTTTTATGCAAGAATAGTGTACTTGTTCTGGCATAACAATATTATTTTAATCACTACAAATTAGGTACAAATCTGTTAATTGTTACTAAAACTACAAACTTGAGTTCGTTCTATTTCCAAACAACAAACGTTAAATTACATAAAAATTGGTTAGCAATAATATTGTACCATGGAAGAGGAGTAACCATCAGAAGTAACTATATTCATTCGTTCAATTCGTTCAGGAATAACAACCCCATCAGTCTTTATCAGGTTTTGGCTCGTATCTGGTTTCTAGCACAGATGAAAGTGTTTCTAGGAAAACGGTGATTGAATGGTGCTGCCAGCATATTCTGGATAAAGATAAACGCTTGACTTGCTGTACGTTTCGAGTGCAAACTTTATGGGAAAGACGTGCTCGAAGTCGATATACACCGATTAGTGATGTGTATATGTGTGCCATATAGGCAATGGAAGTGATAAAGTAGCACGTGGAAAGAAGAGAACACAGGGTAGAGACTTCTGAGATATAAAAATCAGCCACCAGCTAAAATGCAAAACGCATATATACATTTGCATAAAGCTGTTTCCATTTGGTTGTAGCTGATTTGAAATTCAAGGTTGCAGCGGATCCCCTGGAATAAATTTTCTTTACATTATTTATTTACTACTAGAATACTATTCGTTACGAAAATACGGTAGAATCTCTTTCCGTGTACATGCGTTGTAAATGGCTCACAGAAACAAAACATAAATTGAAATTGTAACTTTTTCTATTACTACAACCGGCTTCTAATAAACATTTAGAATGTTATCGAACGTGTACTGAAAACACCCACCAGCAGATGGCGCTGTTCAATATCATTTACTAAAGACAAATGGAAACTATGGCTACTATGATTTTTGGTGGTTCAAGATGTATTTCCATTTCTACTATAATTTTTTCAAGTCATAGTGAAGGATTGTTCATGCACATATTCAAGTTTGAGTAACTACACTTTTCTAATAAAAGTTCGCTAAAACAGTGAGCTACATCTAGAAAAAAAAACACAAATTTAAACTTTTTAAAAATACTTCAAAAATATTACAATTTAAAGTAAGCATCTGCAGCATCTAAAACTGCTACATTCTATTTCAATCGATTCTCAAAGCCATAAGAAACCGGATATTAATCAGCCGCTTTGTCAACCGTGAAAACCAAATTTAGACGCTTCATCCACGACAGGGGCACAAAATGAGGCTACATATTTTCGGCTACTTAGCTGCTGGTGTGTCGTCACAAACGTGATTGGCATTTCAATTCATTGCCATTTCATCCGACCATCCGCCGTGTGACGTTTCGTGTTCCTCGGTCTGTCGTAGCAGATGGCAGCATGTGGTAATTATTGCGAAGGATGTGCCAATCTAATGATCCGGTGTAAACGCTCAAGCCTAAGCTCGAATCCCCTGAATCCCCCGAGTGAAGAAGCTGTTTCCTGATTTATTACCGCTCTAGTACACTTACTAAACGCGACGTGCAGCTAGGGCCTTCCCAGGAACCACCGAGACCTATGCACGTATTCAGGGCTCATAACGATCAAATGATGATGCTGCGAGAATCTTGGTCAATATGGGTACATGGGATAAAGTCGTGCATACATGCAAACAAGCAGGATGATGTTGGTTTCCCTCCATTCACTTCAAACAAACTGCTTCAACATAAAATCCTTTCACATAAATCGCAAATAGTCATCGTATCGTACCGTACCGTACCGTGCGCTCCTTGGCCGAGACTGATGCGCTCGAGCAAGATGTCCTCCCATGGCTTGGTGGCGTGTGCCACGGTCAAATTGAAGAGGCATTTAGGGCCGAGAGGATGGAAGCGTGGGGCATTGGAAAAAGTTCCTTTTCGTTTCCCATTTCCCACAGCAAAGCAGGGCCAAAAGCAAAACGATGAAGCACGGACAAACTTTACTACTCCGTTTTGCTAGCTGATTGCCGTTGATAGGAGGGATAGGACCGGGTTTGGGTCGTTTTATTGCTTTGCAGGAAGCACATGACACGGCGGAGACTTGGCATTGCCGAAGAAAGAGTAACAGTGTAGGATATTTATTTACCCGCATTTATTTATATAGAGCGTGGTAATGACGATGGCGGTGCCGGGGTTGTACAATCCCCGGCCGAAGATCCCCGGGATATTATGTACAGAAATCGCATGAATTGGTTTAGATCGGATTGAATTGAGCCAGGAGCTAGGATCTCTCTCTCTCTCTCTCTTTCTCTCTTGCTATCTTCCTCTAAGTCCCTCTTTCACTAGCTTCTGTTTGCGTTTACTTTCACCGGTACCGCTGGTCGCGTTAAACGATGCCCCTCACGTCGCTCCGGAATCCGGAAGCCATCCGTCTCCTCTCGGTGTCTTCTCACACGCAACCGAGCACAACCGATTCGAATGTCCTCCCCCCGAGGGGCTTTTGCTTTCGTTTGATTTCCGCCTGAAAGCGGGACGAACCGACGTGGGTGGGTGATGTTTATCTCCCAGGAAATTATCTACAGTACAGCAGGCAAACATCTCCGAACGGGTCGGTCACGTACTGCCGCTGAATGCTGACTAATGTTTTATTTGATTTTATTCGACTTGACCCAGTCCATTCCACCGGCGTACCCGTCGGTCGGCGTCGGTGCACAACTTTCCGCGAAAAATGCGAAAATCACACGTTTGTCTTCGTTCGTAATTTTCCTGCTTTTTCGAGGATTCGCATTTCTTTCTTCGCAAGCTGTGCGGGGTAAGAACGAGCCAAACGGTAGAAAAAAAAAACATAACACAGTACATAACCCAGTTCCCACCCGGTACCCATTTCGGTGTACGATGTGCTAGGAAAGTGTTGCAGCACAGCTTTCGCTACGTTCCGTTTTTGCCCAATCTATTCGCATTACGCTGGGGTAGGGGGGGGGGGAGGGAGGGGTCGTGGTACGTTTGTGTTGGGAAGGCTTTTGGCAGATGGGGCTCGGATATCTAGCGGCCATCCGGTTTCTCCTTCCAGAACGAGCGCGATTACACATTACACAAAATCTTCGCTCGCTTTCATGTTTGGCTGGTGTGTGTCAGCTTGCACCACGCCAGCTTGTCCTGTTTGTCGTCGCCGGCGATGCGGAATCCTATTTAAACTGATTGCGAAGGGAAATCAGATGATGGCGTAATGATGTTGTGTGCAGAGCGGCGCACCGGTCCACCGGACCCAAACGATCTACTATCGTTTGAGGGTGTTCCTGGGATTCTGTACAGCGCGGGAAAGCTTTCACGTGCTTCACAAGACAAATATTTCAACACCAACTAGAATTGGGCCGTGTAACGGTCTACTATTCGATAGCAATTTAGCTCCGATTCCTAGCATAGATACAACATTACCCGAACGAAGTGGTCGAGCTTTGAACGCTTTCGTTTTCAAAATTCCAATATGAAGCATCTGTTATTAAGTATAAAATTCGCCGTTCCAGTATTACTCAAACAAATATTTGTTGAGCTGTATCCCCTTATAATATATTAGGAATTTTACGACTACGCCTAGGATTGATGATAGGATTTATGATCACTTTGAGGAAAATAATGTTAAAGCTTTTAATCGTCCATATCGAAGAAAAATCTCAGTTGTTCACATCAAAAGCCCTACTGTTTAGCTTAATGGTTTCGAACTATCATGTTAAATTTAAGAAGATTTGAAAATATTCTGAGTTTACCTGTATTGGTTCAGATCAGAATCAGTTGTTAGTGCATTAGTGTAGTAAAGCAAATAATGTGCTGTAAAATAATGTAGCTATTATTCATCGGTCTTTAGCTTCCCATACACTAGTGAATCCAGACTGAAGATCATAATTATTATGAATATTTAATATTTATTTTTTCCATACTAGACCGTATGCTATCGATCCCTTATACTGTTTGCCTCAAGGGCTTTACAGTAGCGTCAGGATATAACAAAGTACTTAACGGCTAGTGGTATACTTAAATTAAACGGATATAAAGGAAACGGAACATACATTAGGGCAGTACAGATAGGAGACGGGAACGGAAACATGTGAAGGAGATGTTAAAGTCAAATAAATTACCTACGGAGTTAAAATCCGATAACGCGCGCATCCAAGGATCGCTGAGGGAGAACCGCGTGCGACGCAAAGGGATTGCAAGAGAAGGACGGAGTCGCAAACGGCGGGACGGGATGTAGAAAGGGATAGCCGCCAG